>JARUPZ010000005.1:6906784-7053955 GCA_031213475.1 Nereocystis luetkeana
CGCTCCGTTGCCCATCATTTTCATCTTTTTGTCTCAACAGAACAACGATGCCATCATTTTCATCATCTTGTCTCACCAGAACAACGCTGCCCATAATTTTCATCATCTTGTCTCACCACGAACAACGATGCAATATTTTTCATCTTTTTGTCTCACCAGAACAACGATGCACGTCATGTTGTCGCCGCCGATGCCAGTCGTTCGCCGAGGGTCATCCGAGAGGCACGCGTCCATCACACCCTCGCAAACCTTGGACAGGCTCATGTGCCCTATCCTTGTCTCGACGAAGTTCACACACTGTACGCAAGCACCGACACACCGACACACGCAAAAGAAAGAGAGAGAGAAAGAAAAAAAAAAACGGGAAAAAGAAAAGGTGGGGAGGGAGGGGGGGGGTGTACTCATTATCATGCATGAGCGTGGTCGTATGACCGTAGACGGGCGCGCAGGGGGGGGGTGGGGGGGGGTACTCGATGTCATGCATGGCCGTAATGCATGGCCGTGAGGTCGTATGACCATATACCCTCGCCTCCCTACAACGCCGGGACGGAGCGCGCCGGGCTTTTACAGACCAGGCAGACACTGCTTGCTTGCACCGAAGGAATTGTCAGACCAGCTGAATACCCAAAAGCAAGGAAGCAACACAAAGCGGTTCCAAAACCTCTGAACACATGACTCTTGCGATTCTACACACCTGACCAAAAACAACCAACAAAACTTGCAGCAGGAATATATCAATAATCTATATATACATATATATATATATCAGGACACACAGCAGGCTCGTAGACAGTAGCATGTCGTTATCAGTCCCCCCACGAGAGATGCAGAAAATACATATTACCAAAACAGTCAGTCCGACAGGTCCTATCTCTTAGTACTGCGGCACTGTATGAATACCGTCAACAGCGACCACGCCAAGAACGGCCCGTGTGCCGGTGAGGGCAAACAAAAAAAAGACTCGAGTCCTGCGCTCACGAGGCTTGTTAGCTGGCCGACCGCAAGTCGCCGACTAGATCTTAGTCGGCTACTACGGGGGGCCATAGTTAACAGGACCAAATATTGTTAGTAAAAATGCTTTAAATATATAGGTTTTTATGTACACCATAGGCCCTGTTAACTAGGGTCCCCCGTAATAGGTATCACAGGAACGCATGGGGTGTGAGTTAGAAAGAATATACCGTAGTAATCAGAACGCAACCGATGGAGTCGGAAAAATATTTTCGATGGAGGGTGCCATGGCTCTGGGGAATCACAGCTGAGGGGTGGGTGTGTGTGTTTTTTCAACAATACACGCCGGTGTAACAGGGTGCTTACGATAATCCAATTTCGTTGGGCTAAAAAAACATTCGAACCGACAGTTATCATTGGGAGCTGCTTGGTTAAAAAAATGAATAATAACTGTGCTCCGTTTTTTTTGCTTGTCAACCCACACACAGAGAGTCACCCAGCCCAAGAATATTCCTATAGTTTTTTTGTGTGTACCGTAGGTCCTACCAGGGTATTTAATATGGTCCCCCGTAATAGCGCTACAGGCACACGGTATCATTCCGTAACGGGGGAACACAGCAATCGGACACAAAAATATGGTGCGCAAAAACATACAGAGGATAGAACGGGGGAACACAGCAATCGGACACAAAAATATGGTAAGAGGATAGATACATGGCTTTCGGCCCCATCCATCGTGGGTTCAGATTATTACTACACAAGCCCCCCCAGTACTAGCTAAGCGGGATTATTCGCGGAGGTCGTGCTGTGCGTGCCGCTCTTGTGTGGCTCAGTAGTTTTTTTTGTTCCTTTTTTTTTTTTGTAAAACTAAAAATATTGGCTAAACAAAATCCACCACCTCGGAAATATCACGATCTACAGGTGGTAAATAGATCGGATCATCTGTGTCTAGATCCTCACCTGCCGCTGTGGCATGTTTGTGAAGGATCTAAAGCGTACGACACGACCGAAAACGATGGGAACCCCCCCGGCCCCCGGCGCTCCTCGCCCCAAGAAAAATAAGCGGATACGAGCAACAACAAAAAATAAAACAAAACAAAAACAACCCCCCCCCCCCCCCCCCCCCCCCCCCCCCGACCCATACCCACACCCACACCCTCCCAGTCCCCCCTCCCCTCCGGACATCCTCCACAAAAAAAAAAAAAAAATTACGCACATCTTGGCTGGTCATGCAGTCCCACACGCCATCGCAAGCCAGGACTAAGAACGCATCTTCGTCGGTAATATCTACCGACCGCAAGTCAGGCTCCGCCGTGATCATCTGGTCGGCTGGGGGAAGGGTGGAGTTGGCCTTGTACTTGAGGTCTCCGATGGACCGCGACAAGTTCAGGTTGCCGTTCACGCGCCCAGCCTAGAGAACCAGCGATGGGAAGGGTTACGAACATCGTGGTGGCGGAATGGGATAGGGGGAGGGAGGGAGGGAGGGAGGGAGGGAGGGAGGGAGGGAGGGAGGAGGAGAAGGGGAGGACGGGAAGAGTACAGCATGAGGATAGGGGGGGGAGGGGGGGGGGGGGGGGGGGGGGGGTCATGTCGTGCAGGGTCATGTCGTGCATGGTCGTAGTCGAGGAGGGGCGTCCTCATTTGTTGCAGACCGTTCACCATGCATGAGTGAGGGCGGGGGGGGGGGGGGGGGGGTACTCGATAGGAGAGGTGTACAACATATCATGCATGGCCGTAGTCGTATGACCATAGACCCTCGCGCATCCCTACAATGACGGAGCATGTCGGGTCTTCACCGACCAGGCAGACATTGCTTGAACCAAGCGCGAAGCGCCGTGAGGTGTCCGGCGAATCGCATGAAGAGTGAGAGCTTCATCCTATTAATACCAAGAACCGCTTTTGAGGCGGACTTAGCGTATGGATGACAGCTTCAACAAGATCATTTAATTTCCGGTGTAGCCACTTCCAGAGACAGCAATGGGAGTACTTTGTCACTGCCTCTTGGGAGAGGGGGGGGGGGGGGGGGGTGTACTCATCGTCATGCATGGCCGTAGTCGTATGACCATAGGGGGGGGTGGGGGGGGGGGCACTCGATATAATGCATGGCCGTAGTCGAATGACCATAGACCCTCGCGCATCCAGGGCGGGGGAGGAGGGGGGGCGTACGTATTTGTCGCTTGCCTTGAGTCATTCGACCATTTCAAAGACAGGGCACCGCTCCTACTCCTAATAGAGGCACCTCCAACAGCAGTTGGTCGCTCCACTACACACAGCAGTTTCCACATGTAACACAGAAACGTCTAGCCATCCTAATCCCCTTCCTGGTTCGCCGCCTGTGGCCACTCCAGGGGGGGGGGCTTCTGAAAAGCCTCATTTCGCTACGAAAATATTGTACCAGGTACATGTGTGTTTTTGTTATGTCATCAGAAGCGAGAACGAACAAACGATACGACGAACGGCGTCAGGTGACGCGAAAAAAGGGGAAAAAACACAAAGAGAGCGCCCTTGGGATAACAAAATGAAAATGTCACACAAACACGCACAAAAAAAAAAAAAACACGACGACGACGACGACGACGGCGAGGACGGGGTTGACCTCAGAGTTTGTTGCACGTGTCTTGAGAAACGCGAACACGAGGGAAACAGGAAAAAAGGACGAGGTCGGACGGAAACGTAAACACAAACAACGAGAATCGAAACGCCTCCCGCCGCCCTCCTCTCCCTCTCTCCACTAGGCGACCATATTTCACAAAATATAACCAAACTCCTTCTCCTCCTCCTTACTTTTCCTCTGGCTGTCACACGCGCAGCGTCACACACGCGCAGCGCGCTTGTCTGCAGCGACACTTCTCGTCCACCTATTGCCTCTTGCTCACTCAACCAAAGCATGGGGCACAAGAAAAAGCGACGAGCACTAACTAAACTGCAAAAAACAAATACGACACCCCCACCTCCTCCTCCTCCTCACCCCCTTACGCCCCTCCTCTAACCGCCAAGAGAAAAAAAAAACTCACCGCGTTGACGAACCCTCCGGCACGCTCGATCCTCGTTTTCTCAATGCTGGACATCGGCTTGTGGTCGTTGGACAGGTCCAGCGCAATACCCCCCCGGCACAAAACGGCTCTTCGTCATTCCAAAAAGAGGCGTTTTTTCATCACCGAGGCGGCATGAGGCGGTTGGAGGGGGGAGAAGGGTGAGGGGGTCGGGGGGGTATGTACTGATTATCATGCATGGCCGCCCGCAGTCGTATAGGGCCATAACACCCTCGCATCCTTACAATACCGAGACGGAGCACGTCGGGTTTTCACCGAAAAGGCAGACACACGTTGTAGAACCAGAGCGCGAAGCGAAGCGTGAGGTGTTCGGCGCGTCGCTTGAAGGGTGAGCTGCAATCCTACTATGAGGTCCGCTTGTGAGGCGCACTTGCGCTTGGATGACAGCTTCAATGAGTTACCTTAAATCCGGTGTTGCCAGCCTATTAAAAAGGAGGGGATGTTTACTCGCGGCGGCGGCGGCGCAGGGGGGGAGTACGAGGGGGGAGGGGGAAGAGGACGGGCGGAGAAACAGCCGTGGCAAAAGCAGTAGCAAATACCAGAAGCAGCAGCAGCAAGCAGCAGCAACAACAACAACAACAACAACAACAACAACAACAACAACAACAACAACAACAACAACAACAACAACAACAACAACAACAACAACAACAACAACAACAACAACAACAACAACAGCCACAACCACAACCCCCCTCAGAAAAATCACCTCGAGTCTCCCGCGTTAGCCACGTGCAGCGTTCTCCGACCATGAGGCACACGACGCTTGTGCACCCGGCCTGGGGGCACCACCAAAAAACAGAAAAAGGAAAATAGGCCAAAACGACCAACAACAACAAAAAAAAGAAGATGGGAAAAAAATGAAAACACGGCAAAACGAGAAGAAGAAAAAAAAAAACCCAAAAAACAACCAAACAAAAACAAAAAACTAGGTACGTACGTAGGTACGTACAAGGACACGAACAGCACGCCCGAAAACATGAACTACCCGTGTACAAAAAAAAAACTGAAAAAACGCATGCCAATGTAAGGGCCGTGCCAAAACGGTTTTTACATTCCCGGGCAAGAGTGTGGTCAAAGAACCAAGAAAAGCCCGCAAAGGTGGAAGGACCGTTCTGGCTGGCGCTCTCGGGAGAGCCGGTGTTCCGCAGATCACACGATTTAAAAAAAACGGGCGTACAGCAGTAGGGCATGAAGGGAGCCGAGCCGTTTCGCGACCATCGCCATTATCATCACCACCCCACGTACAACGCCGTGTATATAGCACATGCTATACTGCAGTAGTACGCGTCGCCGTGTAAATAGGAACTCGCGCTATCACGGGGGACCATAGTTAGTAGGACCCATGATATACATAACAACCTATATATTTGACCATTTTTTCCAACAATTTTTGGTCCCCTATTAACTTTTTCTTTTCCTTTCTTTTTTTGCTCATCCCATTTATTATCTTCGCCCATCTTCTTCTCTCTCTCCTTCCGACTCGTAACTCAGATCCGGGGTAACATAGCAGGTTCTTCTCCCCCCTTCCCGCTACGGTACGTGCCTTCATTTTTATCGCGAGAAGACTTCAGCCTTTTTCTTCCCTCGTCGACTCGCATCGAATTGTGCCTACCCACGCTGCAAGGCGCTCTCAACAATTGAATCCTTTTTATTTTTATTTTTGCAAATAAAGTCAAAGTCCGACCCACCAGGGGCTCGAACCCAGGACTCAAACACAAGTAGAATTCAAGGTTAACCACTTGAACCACCGGGGCGACCGCTCTGTGGTGGTCCCCCGTAATATATACCAGGTACAATATATTCTATATTCTATCTGGTATACTTCGATTTGTCTGCGCAACGTGTCGACAATTCTTAGGCCCAACTGTTCAGCACAAAACACTCACAGCTCGCCCCGTGAGTGGGAGTTGGGGCAATTACTTTCGCTGGGGACAACTCGAGTACCCAAAGCACTGACAGCAGTATTTCGGGAACATGTACTGCGAAGAGTATGTGCTGCTCATACTCTCAGCATCTCGAGGTTCTGTACTCCGGATATTGCCCTTCTCTCAAGCATTTCGGGTACGTGTCTGCCTGTGCTCTCGGGGTTCCGTACTGCTCATACTCTCAGCGCTCTCAGTGCTCTCAGTAGTTCGGCCTTCCCAGTACTCACAATATGTGGGCCTTCTCAGTCAGTACTTGCAATATTTTTTGGGCGCCACAGCAGTACTCCAATACTCTCAGCACTCGGACCACGAATTGTTCTCAATCATCTCCTGTATCTGTGAAACCTTCTTTTTTTTTTCACCCTACTATGATACGCGCCAAGAGACATTTACTTTGCGCGAAAATATTTCTCTATGTATGTATGTGCTGGATTTTACTCAGCCGGTCACAGAGTATTATTATGTCGAAACCTCGACCTCACGCAACTTTTTTTGTGCTCACGTTCACGCCGCAAGCATTGAATTGATCGCCGCGAGTCATCTGTTACACGATCAATATACCCTCCTTCGCATTATTGTATGAATAGTAGTACGGGGGACCGTAGTAAACAGGACCACGTATTGTCAGTAAAAATAGAAAAATACACAAAATGTTTGTGTGTACCGTAGGTCCTATTTACTATGGACCCCCCCCCCCCCCCCCGTAAATAAAAATGACCCCACCCACACCATTCCCACAAACAGCAGTATATAGTCTGTCCTCAAAATACATAGCGTGTGTGTTCTTCACATCAATGATGGGTGGGGTGCAGCTATAGTTTTAGACAGGTGTGCAGGTATTTTCAGACGAGTATTATTACGTTCTTGCGCCAACTCCCCTGTTACCGGAAATAAGACACCTCCGGAGGGGAACCTTGTATATATATTATACATTTATGAAGCGGACGTCTCTCGACCCTTTTAGAACCGCAGTCCCGTTTTGGGGACAAACCACTCAAGTCTTAAGTAATTTGTCCCCAAAACGGGACTGCGATGCTCAAGGGGGTTTAACCCTTTTAGGACCCCAGTCCCGTTTTGGGGACAAACCACTCAAATCTCAAGTAATTTGTCCCCAAAACGATTCGAGTGGTTTGTCCCCAAAACGGGACTGCGGTGCTAAAGGGTTAAGGCGCAACTCTTGAACACGAAAAGGGGTGTATAGGGTCGCTCTGATCGTTTTTTCGGGGAGCGGCCGTATTTTTTTTCACCACTATTTTAGTCAAGAAAAATCGCATTCGCTACGAGTACCCGTACAGCAGCAGCAGCAGCAGCAGAGCTCGTCATAACACCCACTATTAATACCGGATACAGAAAACAATAACACCTCTATTTTGTACATTTGTGTCGCACGTTACCTGTATTGGATGGTCCTCGAGAGTGCAGGTCGGCCCCCCCGCCCTGCTGTGGACTATCGAAGCGAGGCTGGCCCCAAGCCCTAGACGAGGCCTCGCCGTAGCCGGGGCCGATAGCTCCCCCGGGGACAACATCCTCCCATCCCCGCTAAAGTCACCGCCTACCACCACATCGTCCTCCTCTGACTCGCTGTCGCCGAAAGTATCCTCGCCCTTAAAAGCGGCACGAAAGTCAATACAAACGTTTTTTTTTTTACGGCGGCCAGTAAGGGGACAACGGACGGGTTTTAGGATGTATGTGTTTTTTTTGTTCCTTGGTTTTAGTTCGGATTCGGATTCGAATTCGAATTCGGAAACGGATTTAAAAACGGCTTCCGGGCGCTGATTCGTTTATACATGTGTAGGGATTCAGACAAGGATTCGAACGCATGTCAGGGTACTATTACGGGGGGCCATAGTTAACAGGACCAAATATTGTTAGTAAAAATGGTTAAACATATAGTTTTTCATGTGTACCATAGGTCCTGTTAACTATGGCCCCCCGTAATATTAACAGTACATGCTTTCTCACGGGAAAGGGATACCGGTACGTGCCGACTAATACGTAATAGGAGTCAGGTTCAGCGCTGGATTCGGACACGCATTCGGACACTGACACTGATTCGGATTCGGAGTCGGAGTCGGAAAAATCAGACAAGTTCCACGGACGAGGTCAATCAGGCACGTTTCGCGGACGAGGTCTGGTAAACCGGGCATGTCCACGGACAACGGAAAACCGGGGACGCGGTTTTTCACGGACAGATGGGAAAAATCAAGCACAGTTTTCACGGCCAGACGACGGAAACCAGACACACGCTTTCGCGGACAAGAAAAAAAATCGGGGTCGTATTTACAGCATCCTGATTCGGGTTCCCGGGTTTTTCCGGGTTCGGAAAATCAAAACACGATTCGCAAAGACAGAAGGAGAAACAAACCTAAGCCAAACGCGTTTGTTTGTACTCACCAAAAGGAAACGGATTTTTTTTTTCCCCTTTGTACAGAAAGTTGTTCGTACATTTTCACGGGACAATAAATGGAGGGGGGGGGGGGGGGGGGTGGAGAAGAAACTTCTGTACGCACCTGGTAAGAAGACACGTTTTCACGGGGCTTCGAAGGACAGCATCAGACAGGTTATTATGGACGACACGTTCCCAACGGGATCAAGAAGCCCGGGTTCGGGTACGGATTCATCCGCGCATATACACACGACGGATGTTGTTGACGGTGGGGGGTGTTTTCTGACACCCAACATTCGGGCACACAATACCTGATATTGCGGGGGGGACCATCACAAGCAGTAAATAGGACCAAATATCGTTAGCGAAAATAGGTGAACACACAGGTTTATTGTGCGTACCGTAGGTCCTATTTACTATGGTCCCCCGTAAATAGATGGCAATGTGGACGATATGTACCACTCTGCTATACTACATACCTGGTATACTGCGAGGGGCTTCGTACGGGCCTACATATCGTATACCCAGACCCCCGCAACGCACCCAAAAAAAAAAACATCCCCGTGCGTTACACGCGCCAAACTTGGTTCTCGTTGCTGTTACCAAAAATACTACACGGGGGGGGGGGGGGGGCAGTAATCAGGACCAAACGTGCCTAGTAAAATACCACTGGTATACCGCAACATAAAGGTTTTGGGGACATGATGCGTCCTGGTTACCATGGCCCAAATGATCCCAATACCCCCCCCCCGATCAGGAGTGATCGTTAGTGCCTCAGTCGACGAGAAGCTCCCGTCAGCCATAATCAGTGATCAGTGAATCAGCGGTAGCAGGGGGGGGAGGGGGGGGGGGGGGGAGGTAAGGCGGCGGTTGGTGTGCCAGAAAGAGAAAAAATACGATCGCCTTGATCGGGGGCAGCCGCCTTAAAAAAACATTCTCAGGGTTTTATTATGAAATGACTGCAACTCTCCAGTCGCGCCAAAGCGGCTTTGGCCGCCTTGCAATCGGTATATCGCCTTACTCAGTCAGACCTTTTGCGGAAAAAGATGCCGAAGCACTAAACTTCTACGGTAAGTAGTTTTGTCCCCCCCCCGAAAACGGGACAGTAATACCAAAAGGCTTAAAGGGGTGGGGGGGGGGGAAGACCCCTGCTGCTACCCCTTTACCAGGTATATAAGATCGCGGCACACACGCGGTGGTACACATCTCGGTCTACACGGAACGCGGTGACAAATTTTGGGGGACCTTGAGCTTGTGCGTAACGAGGCGATACAATGTAGGGGAAGGGGGACCTGGTGTCCACACGGTTGCCTGAATATAAAAACGAAAAAAAAACATGGGCGAGGACCTCACGCATCTCAAAAGAGACCTACCAGGTACTACAGCAACTGGGACTTGCAGTACTACACACCACCCCCCGAGAAAACACACCATCTCCTTCCGGCCAAGATGGACCTGTATGCACTCGCTACAAATGAAAAAAAAACGCATACCACATACGTGCACGGTACGATATCCTAGGCGAGGAACCGAATCGACAGCAACAGCAGCAAAAGCCGAAGGACAAGACACCGAGGGGTACTACACGTACCCCTTGCCCCCGAAAAGGGCGGGTTCGAACGCAGAAACCAATCGGCAAGAGTGACCAAAAGTACCCAACACCCGCGAGGGGGGTCGGGGTCGCTCGGTCGCTCACCTCCTCCTCCATCTTTCGCGGGGCAACCCTGCTCCCGTTCCCGCCTGGTAACGCCTCCACATCCCCGCCCCCCTCTGGCTCCCGCCACCACCCACCGCGCGCCTCCCTTCCTCCCTCCTCCCCCTCCTCGGTCGCCGCCACCGCCCCCAACATCACGCCCTCGCCCCGACGACCCCACTCCCCCTCCTCCCCTCCCCCCCTCCCCCGTCCCCGTCCCCGCCCCCGCCTCCGTTGCCTCCTCACCGCCATCCTCGCTGACAGCGGCGGCGGCGGCGGGAGCATCGCCGTCAACGTTTTCCCCGGCCGCCCTGCGGTGGTCCTTCCGAATGTCCAAGATTCGGTGGAACAGTTCGAGCGCGTCAGCCCATCTTGATCTTCTTTCCTTTCGCCCCTTCCCCTGCCCCCCCCTCCCCCCCCACCAAAACGTCACCCTCCTCGTCGCCGCCACCATCACCACCGCGCCGGACACCACCGCCCGCCATTAGCGGCTTCGCTAAGATCGACCATGCCGTCATTGGTGTGGCCGCCATCGTGGTTGTCGTCGGCTTCGTCATCATCGTCGTCGTGGTCACCCCGAACACCCTTGCCCGTCTTGGTCTCCCCACTGCCCGACCCCACCACGTCCGACATCTTCGTCGCTGTCATAGTCATCACCGCCGATCAGTGCCGACATCTCTGTGGGGGCAACATTATATATATTATATATATATATGGGTTTCCAAGGTGGTCGGGATGGGATGCGGGAGGGCGGGGGGGGGGGGAAGGCGGAGGGGGGGGGGGGGGCGGGGATGCAAACGTCTTAGTCGCTGCTGTAGTATTCGCCGCCCATCTGCGCAGACATCTCTGTGGTGACACAATACATAAGGGGGTTTCCAAGGGGGTCGGGTTAGGAGGCCGGGGGCGCTCCTTGCAACCCCCCCTCTACCCGCCAGCACCCGCTGACACCCGCGACGGTGCCGGGTCCTCCCGCGATGCCGTGCTCGGAGAACACGCACGCACACGAAACGAAAGAAGAAAAAAGGAAGAAAGGACCGAGCAAAACAAAGAACTGCTGGAAAGGTCCGGCAAGTAATGAAAGGAGGCGGTTTGGAAGTGGGGAGCTCTGAGAGGCCAGGGATGCACCAACCGAGCACGCTCAGGGGTTGTGATCTAAGTATGTAGTTCTATATTACGTACGCCCAAGAAACACGCCATATTATGGTGCGCAAACCCACTGAATGCGTTTCGGGAGAAGAGAGGGGAGACAGTACACTGCTGCAATCCAGCAAACTGGTTGATTTTGACGACAGCATGATCGCTACTGACCGAGTCAGCCAGTGCCCAACCGTGCATATTTCGACCTGGCCACTATATCTGCCAGGATTTTTTATAACACGCTACGGCGGAGACCCACTGAATGCGTTTCGGGAGAAGAGAGGAGACAGGAGAGAAAACACACTGCTGCAACCCAGCATACCGATCGATTTGTTTTCCCTGAATCCGAAAAAAAATAAAATAATAAGAGCCTGGTATCACCTAAAACTCGGGGGGGGGGGGGGGGGGGTATATGATACGAAAACGACAGCGATAATATTACGCCCCCCCCCCTCCCTCAATTTTTTTTACGTACCAGGTACAGCAGTGCGTACACTGTATCATCGCTTTAGAAACAGCACCCACGTTTTTTATGGCTTACTGACTTACTTGGAAATAGTTCGGGGTAGGTTTCCCGGTGGCAAAGGAGAACGTTATTGGTGTACCTTCTTCCAGCAGCAGTAGTGACCCTCAACAAACTTCTCAAATACCCTGGTACATGGTAAGCAACCCTCCGCTCTACTGCCTGTGCATCAACTATAAAATACTGCTGTTGTAACTAACTACGACCTTAGCATAGGCAGTGCATTGATACAAGAGACTCATTCGTACCGCTGTTGTACTATTATTACAATCAGAACCCACGGTGGGGATGTGTGTTCTTCACATTAAATCGTTTTGACGACACTACTGACTGAGACAGCCAGCGTCAAGCCGTAACGTATTGAGGTTCATGCACAGCAGTGCAAATACTAACAAGCGCAACACATCGTACATAGTTAGGCGTTCTTAACCGCATCACCAGCCACAACCAAAAGTGATGGTACGACGCCGCGATCGTCATATTTCTGTCGGCGTTGGTTTGGGCTCCCCCCCCGCCTTACCCCCTCCGCCTTCTATCTCTCTCTCAAGTCAGGGTTTGCTCACCGTGCGAGGCGCCTCCCCCCAACAGCGGGGCGGGGGGTTCCATCGACTCCAGATCGCTAGGGTTCTTCCTCTCTCTGGTGATGACGGCAATCGCAAGAGCGTATATTAGGGAGGGGAGCGGGGGGGGGGGGGGGGGGGGGGGGGGGGGGTAGGTGGGCATGGGTGGGGAGGGTTAGGGTCGGGGGGCATGGGTGGGGAGGGTGAGGATCGGGGGGCAAGGGTGGGGAGGGTGAGGGTCGGGGGGCATACATAGAGAGGGGGGAGATGCATATGGCATAAGGGAATTGGGGGTGGGGGTGGGGGTGGGGGTGGGGGGGGTACTCATTGTCATGCAAGGCCGTAGTCGTATGACCATAGACTCCCGCATCCCTACAATGCCGGGACGGAGCGCGTCAGGTTTTTCGCCGACCAGGCATTGATTGCACCAAGCGCGAAGCGCCGGAGGGTGGTTGGCGGGGTGAGCCGCACGGAAAGGTGAGGTGCATCCTACTACGAACCGCTTGTGAGGCGGAATCGCAACGGATGACATCGTCCAATGAACTAATTTTTGCTTTCTGGTGTGACCACTACACAGCGCTGCGTGCGTCAGGCGGTAAAAAATATGAGAGTACATTGCCAGAAAGCACACACACAAAAAAAGGGAACTTCGTACATAGCATATCGGCATGCTTCCCGATACCGGGCAAAATACGCTCAAGGTTAAGAAGTACCTGGCATATCATTTTCATACGAATCATACGATTCATGCATGCAGACATGTAACAGTGTGTAGCAACATCGGCTTCACTACGTACGCATAAAACCTCGCAGCTGCTGTGGCGGAGTCACAAAAAGCTGCGGTTTTGAATCGACGGGGGGGGGGGTAGTGGTTACACGCGTGCTGTGACTGCCGCGACGCACCAATTAGGTGGCGGCGCTCAAGTTACCAAGCAAAGCAATACAAAAAACGCAAAAAAGCGGACTGTGACCGGGTCTGCACCGGGGTCGAGTGACGGCAAGCAAGCAACCAGCCCGGGCGGCTGCCGGTAGGGGAGGAAGGGAGGGAGGGAGGGAGGGGAGGAGGGAGGGAAGGAGGGAGGGAGGGACGGAGAAGAAACGCAGGAAAATCACCCCCACCCCCAACCGCACCAGCACCAAGCAAGAACGAAAGCATCGCGCGCACGAAAAAGGGCAAGGCGCTCCCCCCCCCCCCTCCCCCCCTCCCCCCTTCACGGTAAAGATCACCTGAACATCGACAGCTCCCGCAAGATCGCTCTGTATCGTTCCACGGACGCAACCCCGGCAGCGTCCGCCTCCCCACCTCCACCTCCCTCCTTCTCTCCCTCCCGCGCCGCCTCCCCTCCTCCTCCTCCTCCCCCTTCCTCCCCCTCTTTCGCCTCAACATCGATTCCGCTAGCGCCCTCCTCCTCCTCCACCTCCTCCCCCTCTCTGTCTGTGCCTCCTTCTCTCTCGGCCCCCGCTTCTATCGCATCCCCGCGCCCCCCCCCGTAAACACCGCCTCCCTCTACGGGAAGCAATCCCCTAGCTCGACGAAGCTCCTGGGCGGCGCCCTCCAGCAGCTCATCCATGCGGTGAAAAGATCTATTCATAATAGTGACGGGGGACAGCAGTAAATAGGACAACACAAATGTTATTTCGGGGGACCATATTAAATAGGACCTACGGTACACACAAAAAACTATATATTCAGCCTGTTTTTACCAACAATATTTGGTCCTATTTACTATGGTCCCCCGTAATAGTACAATAGCCAAAGATGTAGGTTTCTGTGTATACCGTAGGTCCTGTTTAGTCTGGTCGCCCGTGATAGTGGGGTTATGTGGAAAATGAGAGAGGGCAGGGGGAGGGCGGAAGGGAGAGAGGGAGGGAGGGAGGGAGGGAGGGAGGGAGGGAGGGAGGAGGGGGGGGGCGCGAGTGGAGGGGAGTGGACGGAGGGGGGAAGGGAAGGAGGAGACGGGAGTTGAGGGAGGGAGGCGAGGGGAGTGGAGAGAAGGAGGGAGGGAGTAAATAATGGAGGGAGGGAGAGAGGGAGCGAGGGAGGGAGGGAGGGAGGGAGGGAGGGAGGGAGGGAGGGAGAGGTACAGCAAACAGCAACAACTGGTACTTCTCTGTTCGGGACTGAAGAGGCGAAACAAGACGAAAACGAACGAGGAGAAAAACTACAAGAGCAGTCTGTTAATAGCCAGTTTAGACTGTGAATGTACGGATAGGCCACAACAAGCAGCCCGGGCTAAAGGTGCTGCTGGGGTAAGTCTAGGCTATTAGGTACACACGATGATACAGGTAGACGGATAAGAGAGTTGTGCGACACGCGAGGGGCGTGATGGTATGATGGCATACTATACTAGAAATACCTCTTATTCCTCCGCACTCATATGTTGCTACTATAATCGGAAAAATACGTCCGATAACTGCCACAAATATTATACCATTTTTCGGTCGACCTCATGAAATTTATATATAGTCAAGGTATGCAACCCTCACAGGGTTAGCCGAGAGTCCCCACAACAAACAGTATTAATAGTGCCGACTACGATGACGGGGTACCATAGTAAATAGGACCAAGTATTGTTAACTCTTTTAGAACCGCAGTCCCGTTTTGGGGACAAATTACTTATAAAGTGACTGGATTGTCCCCACAACGGAACTGCGGTTCTAAAAGGGTCAAGTGAAAAATAGGAAAATATATAGATTTTTGTGTATACCATAGGTCCTACAAACTATGGTCCCCCGTAATACTATTAATAATGTAAATAATACTTACAAACTAAGTATTATATCACGTATACAACGGCACCCTTCACGGAGGTGGAACGGTGGGCAACCAACGAACAGCTAGTACGGGGGACCATAGTTAATAGGACCAAATATTGTTAGTAAAAATGGTTTAATATATAGGTTTTTATGAAAACCATACGTCCTATTAACTATGGTCCCTCGCAGTACCAAAGGCGGTTCATTTTTCCTTTGGTCTCCTTTCATCCCCCCTCCGTTCCTTCATTTTTCTGTTTTCCGTTCTGATTCCGTTTTTTTTTTCTTGTTCTTCTCTTCCTCCTCCTTCTCCTTTTTTCGTTTCATCTACTCGTATCGCCGCGCATCATTTACGGGGGGACCAAAGTAAACAGGACCAACAGTATACACAAAACCCTCATACATATTTCCCTATTTTTACCAACAATATTAGGTCCCATTCACTATGGTCCCCCCGTAAAGAGCACCCGGGACCCCGAAGCACCTGACCAACGCCGTGGAGTAGTCCCCCTGCTTATACTCTTCAAGGAGGACCAGTTCCTCCGCAAGGTGCTCCTGGACGTACAAGGCCACCTCCTTGCCTGCGGGCGGCGGGGGTGACAAGAAGTGGAGGCGCGGGGGGGGGGGGAGTGCGCACGGTACGGCGTATTGTCAGTGGGGCTGTTTATGTCCTTCATCTTCTATGTTTTGTCTGTGTGCTCTCGCTGCAGCCGTTTTATCTGCATATTACTTATGTGCCAAGTGAGCATGAATGTCTCAGTCCGCCCTTCTCTGTTTGTGCGTACATGTGCCTGTCTGTCGGATTGTCTGCATGTCTGCCTTATCTCTCTCTCGAGTGTCTATCCCCCTGACATGTGGCGGAAAACGACAGGCACACATACCGACAGGCAGGCAGGAAGACAGACAGACAACTCCCTCCCCCCTCTCGTCTCTCGCTCATCCCTGTCGACCACCCCCCCCCCCAAAACAAAAAAAACTACGCATACCTCGTGAACGCCCACCCCCCTTCCTCGAACAAACCCACCCCACATCTTCCCTCAGACATACCCACCCCCCCTTTCCATCCTCTACCCTACATCCTCAAGCCCGCCACCCCCCCCCCCCCCCCCTCAAACACGCCAATCCCCTCCCCTCCCCTCCTACACGAAAGGCCCCCTCCGTTACGCACATCCCTTGAACCCCCCATCCCTCTTTCATACACGCCCAACCCTCCCCCTGCCTCAATCACGCCCACCCCCCACCCCCCATCAAACACGCCCCCCGCCCTGGTCACTGAAAACCCGACGTGCTCCGTGCCGGCATTGTAGGGATGCGAGGGCCCATGGTCATACAACCACGGCCATGCATGATCATGAGTATTATACCCCCGCCCCCCCCATCAAACACGTCCACTATCGAGTACACCCCCCCCCCCCCCCCCCCGCCCCCTCAACCCGCCTCCCCCTTCCCCCCCTGCGGTGTCTACGGCCATACGTGCGACTACGGCCATGCATGTCATGATTACAACCCCCCCCCCCCCCCTCAAAACACGCCTCCTACACGCACCCCTCAAGCACGAAAAAGCCCTACCCACTCTGAGTGGGAATAAAAGAACCGTTATCCGTAGACATTGACTATGAACACCCAACGGCCCTTCTTCATTTCCGCCCAGCGCGGTATCATGTGCAAACCCTTACATCCCCCTTTTACTCTCTTCCGAGAGGCATGTATCGGTGGGGGGTTAGGGGTAGCACCGACTACGGGGGACCGCAACAAAAAAGATCCATCGTGTCAACAAAAACCCGTGTGTTACAGTATTTTTCACCAATACGGAGGACCATAGTTAATAGGACCAACTATTGTTGGTAAAAAAAGGTAAATATATAGGTGTTTGTGTGTACCGTAGGTTCTATTTATTATGGTCCCCCGTAATGGGCATATTGGGTCCTGATTACTATGTTTCCGTACGTGGGTGTTTTCTGAGGCACACTTCGAAATGTAAATCGGGACCCATCGTATCCAGTATTGTTACTATTACGAGGGACCATATTGAATAGGACCTACGGTACACACAAAAACCTATATAAATCGTGGCACCCATGCTCCGGATAGGAAAATATACCTCAGTGCCTAAACTCGTGTGATTATGAAGCAAGTTGACACAGGTACACCATTCGATCTTGTTGCGAACGGGATCAGGGCAATGCCAAGTGGTGCGGGGAAAAGGCAATGCCGAGTGTCAGTTCTCAGTTCTTGTATCAGTCTCACTCGAATTATTGACCAACTTTTATAGCCTTTTTTTGGGACGTTATTATTTTTTTTGCTGTCTTTTTCAGCCATCTACTCTGGAGCCCGAAAATCAGAACCGTCTATAATTATGGTCCAGGAAATGATCGATAATTTGGAGCCCAGTTGCTGCTGGCGGGGGCAGAAATCAGTTTAGTTCTGAGAGGTCTCTCTTATACTCTCAGAACTGAGATTACTTTGATGATGTTGTTTACGATAGTAGTATTGCTGCCCTTTTTCTGCCCAGTTGCCAAGTACCCAATACCCACGCCGATATCACACCCCTATCTACGGCGAGCTGTACCTACTTCCAACGACGCTTGCTGCGCAGAAGAGAGGGTCTCTCCCGCACATGAAAGCGATAGCAGCAGCAGCAGCACAACATGCTAAATGGCAGCAACCGCAGCAGCAGCAGCAGGAGTAGTAGCAGGCATCGCTGCTGCTGCGGTCGATTGCTGCAGCTGCCGCTGTGCAGACCCAGCCCCAAGACCAGCAGCAGCACAACAGCAGCAGCGGTACGTACGTCATCGCAGAAGACAACAACTTGCAGTATACGCCCAAATTACTGGGAGAACAGGACGCGTACTCGTACTGTACGTGCAATATCGCACTCAATCCTGAGAACAGGCAGTGATCGAGATACAGCGGGTATGAGCAGTATCATACAGCTGATAACTGATACCTGGTACCTGATATCGATCGGCAATACAGAACAACCGCAAAGTATGACATGGGCAGTATTCGCACACCACGAATACCGAAATATTCATGCTGGATATAGTATTACGTCTAGCACAAGCAGCAGTATACGTACAGCAGCACAAAACTCCGACATACTGCGAGTACTTGCAGTCTGAGCAAGCAGTCTCCAACCCTTGATTACCTCCAGCAGTGCTCGCCGAAACAACTGGGCGCGCTTTTCAACCAAAAGGGAATCGTACCCAGCCGAATATCATATATAATTCCTGGAACGAAGGATAGTTTAGAACCGCAGTCCCGTTCTGGGGACAAACCAGTCAAATTTCAAGTAGTTTTGTCCCCAAACGGGACTGCGGTTCTAAAGGGGTTAAGCGGGTCCGTATCTCCCATTTACTAGTAAATAAAGACCTCGCATCTGGACTGGATATGATTATTTTCTCGAAGTGAAAAACATCTGCTGTGTACGATATCCTCCGATGCGAGTGGTCGGTTTTTCTTATCGAACTTACAGCACCCGGCCGACTTGCCAACAACCTTTGTTCAATTCGGCCGGCGAAAACAAAGCTTTGTACATACGAGTATATATTCGAAGTATAACACCTCTGAACAACTGCATACTGCTGCTGCTGTACCAGTCTGACAAAAGATATAAGGACAATTTCTACGTTTTGCGGTAGTTAGTTGTTAGTACTGGTATTCCAACGCGCCTCACTCTGCAGTAGTAGTGGAAAAAGTCCGAGCATGTACGGCCACCTGTGCGATACCTTCCGATGTGATTGGTTGTTTTTTTATTATCGAACTAACAACACTCGGCCGAATTCATACTCCCCAACAACCTTCATTCCATTCTACCGGCGAAAACAGAAGACGTGCCGAGCTATCCAATTTGTACCAAAAAAAAACCCAACAAGCAAAATCACCGGGATATGCAACGATCTGGTACCAACTGCGCGATACGCCGAGAAGGCGCGTGTAGTCGTCCGGCGAAGAGACAGGGGCAAGGGAAGGGAGCCACCGAGAAAGGCAGGACCGAGGGGTTCGAACAGGCCGATGGCGGCGGCCCGCAAAGCAAGGCAGTCGGTTGAAAGCGGTAGCATCGGCAAGACCGAGAGATCGAACCTCGGAGAGTAAAAAGCTGCTACTACTGCTGTAAGATGAAGCCTGTCACGAGAAGCTCTTCGCGGAGCAACAACACCTAAACAAGTTTCCAGGAGCACAGAAAATAGAACGTCCGTGTCTCCTTTTTCCAGCAAATATCCCCTCAAGTTCGGGGTCGCCGGGCTTGTTGGTGGCGCGAGACTCCGACACGCGCGCACGGGAAAACACCCGTCGGGGGCCGGCTCGCGCGACCGTCGAGGAGAGCGGTCGAAAAAGCAAGCAGGAAGGCAGGGGAGCGAAGGCTTCCGGAGTCCCAGACAAAGTTGAAGATAAAATAAGAATTTTAAGGTTCGCTCACAGCGGCCAAGATTCATTGTATATATATATATACCAGGTATATATATATATATATTATATATATCTATACCAGGTATGTAACATGGAGAGGCGCGCAACAAACACTACATACACGTTTCGGTATGGAACATAGAAAACACAACTACTGCTACGAAGTACCAGGTATTAATAACTACTTTCAACGATCTCGGGTACGTATTACACGAACCACAGACATGACGAACCCCCCCCCCCGAGAAACACACAACTGGTGCTATTATTACGGGGGACCACATTAAATAGGACCTACGGTACATACAAAAAACTACTGGTATATATTTCGCCATTTTTACTATTACGGGGGAACATAGTTAACAGGACCTATGGTATACATAAAAACCTATATGTTTAACCATTTTTACTAACAATATTTGGTCCTGTTAACTATGCCCCCCCGTAATAACAAAATTTGGTCCTATTTACCATGGTCCCCCGTAATACCTGTATTACGGGGGACCACATTAAGTAAGACCTACGGTACATCAAAAAAACTATATATTTATTATTTTACTGTTACGGGTTATACTACGGGGGACCACATAAAATAGGACCTACGGTATATCCAAAAAACTACCAGGGTATATATTCATCTATTTTTACTATTACGGGGGGACCTACGGTAGACACAAAACCCTATACATTTCCCTTTTTTTACTAACAATATTTGGGTCCTATTAACTATGGTCCCCCGTAATAACGATATTTGGTTCTATCTACCATGGTCCCCCGTAATAATACTGCTGTACTTGAACAAACCCACTCTGAACGTATATATAGTGATCGTTCTCAACTTAATGTGAAGACAAAGCGGTCCTTCTACTCCCGCCCGGGGTGATATTGGGTAGTTCCGGAGATAAGAACCCCCCCTCGCCCCCGTCAGTCAGGATTGGTTTTACTAAAACGCCTCCATATACAGCCTATATGGTGGCACGCCTACATACCTCCGTGTCCGTCGAACACCCCGAACAGCCTAATCTTGGCGTCTTTTTGCGTCTCTGTCTTTCTCTCTCCTTCTTCCTCCTCCTCCTCCTCCCCCCCCCGCCCCCCCCCCACCCCCTCCCCCGGCGTCTCTTCGCGGTTGACGTGCAATAGGGCTAGGTGCGCGTCCTCCATGTTTCTTCTCCATCCCTTTTACAGTGTGAAGGCAAAGAAAGAGAGAGAGAGGGTCTGAGACAGATATAGAGAGAGAAACAGAAACAGAGAGAGAGTGAGAGAGAGAGAGAGGGAAAAAAAGAGAGAGGAAAAAAGCCAGACTGGCGAAAAAAGAACTGGTGTTTTAGTTACGCTAACCTCAAAACCGTTATTTTTTACGGACGTTACGGTCTCGACACCAAAGAATAGCAAACCAAAAATATCGCAAGCGCGATGGACACACCAAAGGGGGGCTGGATTGCATCTATCCCCTCCCAAGGCAAACACGCACAACCGCCGATAGGGGTTTCCAGTTCCCATGATATGAATGCATTGGCGTTTCATATCAGGGGCTGCTAACAGAAAAAAAAAACCAACGACCGCGACTCTCGTGACTTCTGTGATGCTGTCACACGAAAAAAAAATACACTTCTCGGAATTCCCCCCCCGCAACAGATCACCGTGGACACAGACGGCACTTCGTCGGCCCCAACCCCCCGTCGACGTCAAAAGATGTCAGGAGACATGCCAAGGGAGGCAAAACGTGCCATGTCAAGGGCGTAGAGCCGGGTATTACACACGAAAACCTACCAGTAATACTACCTAAAAGTTAGTTTGGTGTACTCTGTATGTAGGTCGAGGCGTGTCCAGGTGAAGTTGCTGCCTGTAAAGGGGTGAAAATTCTACCTCCAGATGGCATCTTTTGGTCAAGGCAAAACAAAAAAAAACAAATCGTGCCGAGCAAAGCGGTTCCGCGAGGATGGTCGAGAGGCCTCGAAGCTGGCAACGCGGACGCGGACGCCAGGAGAAGTACTCTTCTTGCCGCGACCGCTGCGCCCCGAAAAAAAACGAAGCCAGGTGACCCCCCGCAGGTCCGAGCGGAGCCCGCGACGTGCTATATATACCCTATACGTATACCCTAATTATGAAAACAAAACAATTTCCAATTTTTGGAGGACACACGCTCTATGTCCAGATTCCAGATTTTCAGACGCGAAAAAAAAAAAAAAAAAATGCTCTTGAGGGATTTCTCATTGCCATGACCATCGCTCGTGGCTTAGGGCTTTTTACTTGGTTTTAGTGTGTAACTCTTTTCGGCTCAAAATGGAAGAGGTGTGCCTGATTTTGGCTTTAGCCCAAAACTTTATTATTAGCCTGCTTCGGGGTTCAACAGACCTGTACGCGCGCGAGCGTAATACGCATGCATGTGTAATACGCTCACCAAGCGAGCTTGTGCTAGTAATACTTGATACGTATTGGTGCCGCCTATACGTTGAGAAGATGAAACAGAAACAGATGCGGAAATTGGAGATTGTGTCGGTGGAACTGATATGTACTACGCGCACAAATACCTTGTGATACGTAAATACTCGTCCTGCACTTCGTACGAACCGCTTGCTGCACTTCTTGTGTACAAGATCATGATTGATTACGTACGCAGTTCTTCCACTCCAGAGTTCTTTGGAGGCTGCCTGTCCTGTGCTTGTGCTGGATGTCGACGGGTAGAAAGAACGGTGTAATGTGAACAACACAAACACACACGTGCGTGACCGCGGGCTAGATTTGTTGCGATGAGACAAATGTCAGAACAACGATGACACGACTGCCTTTACCTGATTTGACACGTTGCATTCGTGTTTGTTGCTTGAGGTCGTGTTCTCCGTTTGTGTCTGCCGTACGTACAGAGGGTGGATTCAATTTTGTGTTCGTGTGTCTTGAGTCTGAACGTATACTACCAGGCACAGAGCAATGCCCTCCCAGAGTAGGCTTCACGGTATACGGCTATAGACTACCAGGTAACTACGATACTAAGGTACCAGGTACAGGTATGCTTTATGATAGCGTTTGTTTGCGGTTTGGGTTTCGTTATTGTGTTGCTGTTGGGAGTCAGAGCTCATCAGGTACTGCTTGTTCGGCACTTTGGTTGACGCGCATCTGCGAATATCACCAAGAGGACTCAGGACCAAAATACTGGTTGGTTGGATTGTGGATAGGGGTTGGGATTACCACTATTATAGTATTACGGGGGATCATAGTTAATAGGACCTATGGTATACGAGTGACCCCACGGTAGAGGTTCCACTTTTTGGGCGAAAGGTTTCTGGCCGATTGAGTTCTCCAAGTGAGGAACCTGCAGTTAGGATTAAATTTTACTCGGATACCTGGTATTTGTTTTGGGACCGGCGCAATAAAGTGCCGGTCGGGTAAATAAATGCTTCCATTTATTGTATCCGGTGAAATATTGAGCTCCTAATGCTAGGGGCTTAGGAGCTTCCGGTGCACCCCTACCGTGGGATGGCTCATACATCAAAACCCATATATTTGAACATTTTTACTATTACGGGGGACCGTCGTTAACAGGACCTATGGTACACATAAAAACCTATATGTTGAAGCCTTTTTTTCTAACAATATTTGGTCCTGTTAACTATGGCCCCCCGTAATAACAACATTTGGTCCTATTAACTGTGGCCCCCCGTAATAGTGTGTAGCTCGTATGTTCGTCAAAGCAGTGACCCTCAACCATAGCAGCGCGGTGTCGAATACCCCCAAATGTAGAGAGGGCTCACTGCACTTAACCCCTTTAGAACCGCAGTCCTGATTTGGGGACAAACTACTTAAATTTTGAGTGGTTTGTCCCCGAATCGAGACTGCGGTTCTAAAAGGGTTAAGGTTCGAGATTTGGTGAAGAGAGAATCGCCATGATCAATGTGGGGACTTCAACCTCCAACATGAGCAACGCGACAGCAACAGCAACCAATAATGCGCCGAGTGTACGGAAAAATATGAACACGTATACGTATATACATCCTTGATATGTACATCCGCAAAAAAAATCAACTCTCGGGGTTAATCATCTTTTACGGGGGGGGTGTACTCACTCACCATCATAGAACCGCAGTCCCGTTTTGGGAAGAAAACTGCTTAGGATTTGCGTGGTTTGTCCCCAAAACGGGACTGTAGTGCTACGACGACCGTACAGCTACTGCCGTGGTACCGCACTGCTGTGCCTATCCTTGGGGAGAGAGATACATCGAGAGAGACACAAAGAGAGACAGACTGGCTGGCAGCCATCACGCATTCGCAGTGGGTGCGCCAGCTGGCCAGGAATTCGTGCGCAAATCCCCGAAACCCAACCACAAGCAAGCAAGCATGCACCACGTATACAGCAGTTAGGCGAACGAAGCGAGGGTCAAATCAGCCCCCCCCCCGCCCAAAGCAAGAAAAAAAATGTAAAGACCCCCATTCAACAATTCCTCCTGTTATATCATGCAAGTACAGCACGGAAACCCAATCAGCCGGATGGGGTGGTCGCCACCCCCGGGGAACGACGAACATTTTTTTCGGCGGGGAAAATTAGTTGGTGACTTGCTGTCTTTTTTTTTTCTGTCCCGATATCGTTTACTACTTGTATCTTCTTCGCCCTCCTTTTCTCTCTGCTATCTATCTACTATTAATACAGGAAACCACCGTAAACAGGACCAAGTATTGTTATTACGTGCGACCGTAGTAAACAGGACCTACGTTGAACACAAAAAGCTATATGTTTACCTATTTTTACCAACAATATTTGGTCCCTATTTACTATGGTCCCCCGCACTTCCCAAAATAAATATTTAGGTTTGCGAGTTTACTATAGGCCCTATTTACAACGGTCCCCCGTACGCAGCAGTACCCAGTACGTATAGCAGCTCACACCCGGGGTCATACAATAGGTTCGTTTGTCCCTCTCTTCTCGCCACGTACGGTTAGCGCCTTGCACTTTCGTCGCGAGAAGACTGCAGCCCTCTCTTGCCTTCAACCCTTTTAGTACTTACTGCCTGCGCTGCCCAGAAACATGTATACCCGGCATAGTAGTCTTTTTGCTCATCCCATTTATTATCTTCGCCCATCTTCTTCTATCTCTCCTTCCAACTCGTAACTCAGATCCGGGGTCACATAGCAGGCTCTTCTACCCCCTTCCCGCTACGGTGTAGTTCCTGGTAATTTGACCCCAGATATCCGCAATATGGGACCGCGGTCGTAAAGGGATCAACCCTGGTAGAACCGCAGTCCCGTTTAGGGGACAAACCAGTCTAATTTAAAGTAGTTTGTCCCTAAAACGGGACCGCGGTTCTAAATGGATTAAGCGTTGCCGCCTCACAAGATATACAACATGCTGAAACTAGGGTAGTCGGTCTCATCTCTGTTGTCGTACGGGCGAGATGGGAGATGTCAACACAGAAAGCGCCTAGGTATGCCGCGACACACAGCACAGCACACAGCACACAACACACAGCGCACAGCAGAGCCAAATTGTCTGGAGCAGTTAGTTACGTGATTGTAGCTTTCGCATACACAGCAGCACCGATCTTCCCGTCTAACACTTACTACGGGAGGGAGGGGACATACGATACCTGGTGTTTGTCAGATCCCCAAGATGGGCCCAAACGCCATGTACCAAGGTGTGTATACCCCTACTATTAATATGAATACGCACGTACGCACCACACTTGGTTCCGGTTGCTATGGTTGATACGTTCCCGCCTAATCTCTATCAACCCTTTTAGAACCGCAGTCTCGTTTTGGGGACATACCAGTCAAATTTCAAGTAGTTTGTCCCCAAAACGGGACTGCGGTTCTATAGGGGTTAATAGTAGCCTCGTGTGCGTGACGACGTACACACGCGCACACACGAAAGGCACACGGTCCGTGGCTGTCACAAAATCAACTATTTCAAAAGCGCGACTGCTTTCATACATGCCAAGGTCTGGCTGCCACAAAGGGAAGAAAAAAAACGAGCTTGAAGCGTGGCTGATTGATTTCGAAGCCGAGAAAAGCTTCGGAAAAAGTATAAAAAAATAAAAAGGCGTGGCTTCTCCATCGTCCTTGCACCGCTCGACGAGGCGGAACGCCATCCCTAGAAAATAGGGCCGGGCTCGACCGGAAGCGCGAGAAAAGCCCTGCGACCCCCCAAGCAGAGCTGGCAGATGCTAGCATTTTGATACTCATCGGACTCGCGAGTACTCGAGTCATTTCAGCTTCTGGTACCCGTGGGACTCGGGGGTATAAACGGTGTCATTGCAGTTTTTGATACTCGTTGGACTCGCGAGTACTCGAGCCACGTCAGCTTTTGGTACACCCGTGGTACTCGCAAGTAATCAAGTCAGTTCAGCTCTTGGTACTCGCAGGACTCGCGGGTATATACGGTGCCATTGCAGCTTTTGATACTCGTCGGACTCGCGAGCACTCGAGTCACGTCAGCTTTTGGTACACCCGTGGTACTCGCAAGTAATCAAGTCAGTTCAGCTCTTGGTACTCGCGGGACTCGCGAGTACTCGAGTAATTTTCAGCTTTGTGTGTGTGTGTTCTTCACATTAACCCGTTCTTTCTACCCGTCGACATCCAGCACAACCAGTGTCCGTGCCGATTCTTCAATCCTAGAAGAGATACAAGTTCTGTGGCCACAAAGCTACGCCACAGAGATACTACGTTGCCACGTGTGCAGTGTGAACTGCAGCGGGCAATGCGAAGCCATGTCATCATACTAGATACGACAGGCACGACATACGCAATCTATGAAATAGTGAAACGAAAAGCTTTAGGTATTCGTGGTACTCGCGAATACTCCAAGGTCACTATTAACAGTACTCGCGAGTCAAAATACTTGGGAGTACCGAATGTCGGGTACTGATACTCCGATAACCTTTGCAAATGTGCTACATACAGACAGCAAGAAAACGAACAAAAATAGAAAAAAAGCATCTGGTGTAAACGAAGAGGTTGCCAAAAATCAGTCATTTTACGGGCAAGTGGAGGGGTGAAATCTCTACTCGGCATATACACGGCACTAGAACAGGATACATCGCTGCACCGACTCGCACACCGAAGAAAGAGGGAAGCCAAAAACCGGTGGATGCTGGCAGATGGCAGCGAAAGAAAACGTGCGCGAGCGTGGTTCAGACGTGATAAGGAAGCGGCGAAACAAAAACACAAAAACACAAAAACAAAAACAAATGCCCACCGCGTGATCTACTTGTAGCTCATGTTGCCTCGGCGGGAGCCACACAGCAAGCAGGCTTCGCGATCTACAGAAGGACATCTACTGCTGTACATGCTTCCTTCCTTGGATCTGCACCCTTACAGACCCCGCACAGCCTTCTCAGATATAGATCTACCGTACTGCCGTAACCTGCCTAGAGCAACAGTAGTAGATCGCGATTTTGTTCTCGCGTGCGAAAACCTAACCTTTGCCGCACCGTTTACCTTGTCGGGAAAGGAGTTGCACGAGACGCAGGCGGCATGACACTATCAACGGGTAACCCTCGTAGGGGCCCCGTGTGTCCCTATCACAAAAACGACTATTACGGGGAACCATAGTAAATAGGACCTGCGGTACACACCAAAGCCTACCAGGTATATACTACCCTATGTTTACTATTCAACAACAATATTTGGTCCTTTTTACTATGCCCCCCCGGAATAGTGGGGTATGTATAGAAATGGTATCATCGAGCGTCTACAGTTTGGTGGAGGAAGCAGATGAGTCAGGAGACGGCACTTTCACCCTTCGACTGACGGGAGCGTACGAGCCCAGGCTGCTTTTTGCTCGCTTCGTGTGACCTACGTTTGTATGCTGTCAGAGTCGGCACTTTTTTTTTTCAGACTTTTTTATTTTAATTATTTTTGCCTCCAAAGCCACCAAAGGGGTGGGTTGTGTAACGCCGATGTACCGGCTCTCGCGCTCATG
This sequence comes from Nereocystis luetkeana, assembly GCA_031213475.1. Lineage (NCBI taxonomy): Eukaryota > Phaeophyceae > Laminariales > Laminariaceae > Nereocystis > Nereocystis luetkeana. The sequence goes on from JARUPZ010000005.1 coordinate 6,934,089, forward strand.
AATGCGGTGTTTGCGATAATCCACTATGGTTGGGTTATTTATAAAAAAAAATCGAAACCTACCAAAACCGTGAAGGGGCTGGTTGGTCAAACCCTCTAAGGACCGCAGTCCCGTTTTGGGGGCATTCTACTTCCAGTAGAATCTGAGTGTTTCGTCCCAAAAAACGAGACTGCAATTCTAAAAGAGATAAAACAGATATGAGTCCCGAAGGGGTTCGCTGCGTACGCATGAAACCATCAGAAGTTGCGCTCCGTTCGCTAATAACCAACCCACAGCAGCGTCATCCAACCCAAAAGAATGCTCCAGACGCAAACGTCACGGCATGATTTTGTCACTTGAAAACACAGCGTTTGTGGTTTATCGTGGGTTGGGGTTTTTGCTGTTATGTATAGTATACAGGAAACAGAGTACAAGAAACCCGACGGAGCCAAAAAAAAAATCGCCAACACTCTATTACGGGGGACCATAGTTAATAGGACCTATGGCATACACACAAAAACCTATATACTTGACCAATTTTACTAACAATATTTGGTCCTATTAACTATGGCCCCCCTTAATAATAGCGGCAAAAGTGGGGCATTATATCTACGTATAGGGTGCGGGGGGGGGAGACGAGAGTGATGCTTTTGATCGTTCTTTGCCGCTCTCGTGTCCCCATCGCAATTTTTCAGGCTCGTTTCGCCTCGAGAAAAGCCCTACTGCTGTAGCACCTGGTATGCGCGATAGTCGCGGAAGTGGGGGAGGAGTGACGACAGCTATGACCACGGTTTGTCTAGAAAAACGCCGAGGATAAAAACTGGTCCCACTTTTAGACCTATGCCAATGGAAACGCGAATTCCAAAAGTTCTCTTTCAAAAATATTGATTTCAAAGAACAGCCGAAAAATTCCTCGTACCGCCGCTGTAGTGGGAAAAAAGAGAAGAAACGTTCGTTTTTTATTTTTTATTTTTTCCCCCAACGGCTGCAAGCGGCGCAATTTGTTTTTTCTGGTTGCAAATTGTCAACACGCTAGTAGAAATCAGCTCGTGCAACAATCGACGATCGATCTCAACATAGACTCAGCCCACGGCCGACCCGCTCGGTGTCCGGCAAGGCCAACGAAAATAGATGACGGCCTCGAAGATATCAGGTGGATCCATGGTCTAGGGGGCGAAAGCCTGCCGGCGGCGTCCTACGGTATCCTCCTAAACCTGAAAAAAACTATTTTTTGTCATTCGAGACGGATGGAGAATTTTTGTCTCCTGTTTAGTGCACACCAGCGGCCAATTATTTTTCCATCAATACGCCTGGACAGCTCCCGCCGCATGACACCGGCCATGGTGTGAAGACGGTGACCCTAGGGTGGGTCGGAGCCCCTAACGAGCGCACTCTGTTCAGAATTCATTACGCAGTCGTTGGTTTTGTCCATCGATGTCTGTCTAGGACTCGGAACCTCGCCGCTTCGAACTAAACATCCGCCTGAGTTTTTCTGAAGCCGATCTTGGCCCAACATCGGCCGAGATTTGTTTTTTTCGGGCTTTTCCAAACGTTTGGAACTTAGTTTTTTCTAAACGTGCCCACAGGACGCGTGCTCTAAACATTTTCGGCGGTTATCTTTGACATTCAAACTTTTTATTGATACTGCGCTTTCCCATTGGCATAGGCCTTATATACCTCGTATGTATATATATGTATATATATATTAAAAAACACATGAAAATACTGAGACATACCACACGGAATAGTACCTGGTATGCGAGCCGGTCGCCCCGGTGGTTCAAGTGGTTAACCTCGAATTCTACTTTTGTTTGAGTCCTGGGTTCGAGCCCCAGGTGGGTCGGACTTTGACTTTATTTGCAAAAATAAAAAAGGATTCAATTGTTGAGAGCGCCTTGCAGCGTGGGTAGGCACAATTCGATGCGAGTTGACGAGGGAAGAAAAGGCTGAAATCTTCTCGCGATAAAAATGAGGGCCCGTATCGTAGCGGGAAGGGGGGAGAAGAGCCTGCTATGTGACCCCGGATCTGAGTCACGAGTTGGAAGGAGAGAGAGAAGATGTGCGAAGATAATGAATGGAATGAGGAAAGAAAAAAAAAAAATGCTCCTTTTGATTTTAAATGTACTTTCTCGGATCTCGGTCAACCATGTTTTTGATAACGAGCAAATTCCAGCTAGCAGCTTGTATCTCAAGCAAGCATAGAAGCATGTTTTTTTTTCCCTCCTCCTTTCGATTTGTTCTTCTTTACTTCTTTCGACGTTACTCTCCTGTCATGGATATAATGTGTATGTCGTGCCTGTCGTATACAGTACGACCGCTTACTACATAACAATGGATGTACTATTATTTTCATCATTACATCTACTTTCCATCTTTACCTCGTACCAGGTAAGTTTTAGGCCGGAACCACCTGCCCCATCATACACCCTTGACAGCGCGCCGTTTTGCCTATTACGGGGGGCCATAGTTGATAGGACAAAAAAAAAAAAAAAAAAAAAATGGCACACAAAAAAAAAACTACCGGTATATATTAACCCATTTTTACTAACAATATTTGGTCCTATTAACTATAGTCCCCCGTAATAGCTTGTCGAGTCTCCTCAGACATACCAGGTATTTGCCTTCTGGGTGTCAAGACAAGCCTCGCCTGCCACCAAATCACTCAGTTTTAGTGCAGAACAACCGGCCCTTACACCCTTTGACAACGCACGTTTTTGCCTTGATTGACGTGTCTCTTGAGCATATTTTGCCCTTTTTTTTTTTTTTTTTTTTTCGTTCATCCCGTTCATTATCTTCGCCCATCTTCTTCTCTCTCTCCATCCAACTCGTAACTCAGATCCAGGGTCACATAGCAGGCTCTTCTCCCCCCTTCCCGCTACGGTACGTGCCTTCATTTTTATCGCGAGAAGGTTTCAGCCTTTTCTTCCCTCGTCGACTCGCATCGAATTGTGCCTACCCACGGTGCAAGGCGCTCTCAACAATAATTGGGTGTCTAAGATGAAATAGCGACCAAGACAATGGTAAACTTCGGTAGTATCAACCGTCTACGAGTACATGTATCTCTTCTAGGATTGAAGAATCGGCACGGACACTGGCTGTGCTGGATGTCGACGGGTAGAAAGAACGGTTTAATGTGAAGAACACACACAGAGGTAGGGTGTGTGTGTTCTTCACGTTCTTCACATTAAACCGTTCTTTCTACCCGTCGACATCCAGCACAACCAGTGTCCGTGCCGATTCTTCAATCCTAAAGCATAAGAGAGATACCTGAGCGTACAAATTCTGTGGTCACGAAACTACGCCAAAAAGATGTTACGTACGTTGCCACGTACCAGTATGCAGCAGTAATCACAGAGTGTTACGCCATGTTCATCATACTGGATACGACAGGCACGACATACACATAATAGTCTCTGGTTAACCCTTTTAGGACCCCAGTCCCGTTTTGGGGACAAACTACTTATAGTTTGACTGCTTTGTCCCCATATATGGGACTGCGGTGCTAAAAGGGTTAAGCGTGAGGGGTGAGCGAGCCTCCAGCAGTGATGCCAGTAGGAGGATGAGCCTCCAGAGGTGATGCCAGTAGGAGGATCATGCGTGTCGTGCCCGTGCCGCACTCCTTGCATTGAAACTCGGACATCAACGAAGATGTGTACGTATTTGTCCCCCGATCGGGCGGTGGCCGGTGCTGTATTTTTGTTTTTTTGGCCTTCAGTTTTCCCCTCTCTTACAGCTGCAGTCTCGTGTTGGGGACGAACTACTTGGGATTTTGAGTGGTCGGCCCCCAAAACGGGACCGGAGTTTTGCCCTGGAAAGGTAAAGTCAAGCAAGTCCCAAGGGGGTCAAAAGGTTACAAGTAGGGCCTACTGACAGCACTCGGAGGATAAATGGTACCTATCCGGCATGAGTCGAAACACTGCTCCTCGAATAACTCCTGAACAAATGGCACGTCATTGCATTGTCTACTACCTGGTATTAATAATAGCTCTTTATACTATTAATACATAAGAATACAATGTACATCATTATTAATAGCATCTCTGATGTGTGGCGCAGTTTTGTGCCCACATAACTTTTGCATCTCATCTCTATTAATAGGAATGAAGAATCGGCGCGGACACTGGTTGCGCTGGATGTCGACAGGTACGTACGTCAAAGGAACGAGTTTATCGTGAAGAACACACGCACAAACGTTTTATTAATACGTCCGTACGAGCATGCACGAGCAACGTACACAACACCACGGCGGGTTTTAGCACCACAGGGCCACAGGGCCACAGGTTAACCCTCGCAGGCTTGTAGGACTTGTAGGACTGCAGTCTCAGTTTGGGGATCAAACCACTCAAATTCCAAGTAGCTTGTCCGCAAAACGGGACCGCTGTCCCTGTAGTAGAACTCTGCTTCGCATACTCTGTAGAGTAAATACTCGTACGATACTACATGTAAAACACGCGGGACGCGGGATTGGAACCTCGACGGCAGGTGAACAGCAGTTACCGGTAACTATCGTACGTAATTGCTTTTTTCTTTTTTTTACATGATAACTTTTACGTACTTTTTTAACTCGTAGGAGGTTTTTACCCTCAACGAGCTTCTGGACAAGCCGTGGTCACAGGTGTCGTCCCTTCCCCCCCCCGTGTAAGTGCCTTTATTTTTTGCCGCGCATAGGGTTCAGCATTCCCACTGCTCGTCGATTTTCATCGAATGTAGCTAACTCACGCTCTCGCGCTTTCCGCTAATCAATTTGTTTATGCAAGAAAAAGCCCCTACGAGCATGTGCACTCGGTGAGACGCCCACGAGATTGATCTTGATAGGCACGCGGACCACCTATATACCAAGCCACCGGGGACGCCGGCTTCTGTATTGCCTGGTACGTAATATTGATTTTGCTGCAACAAAGTAGGCACGCGGACCACCGACCAAGCCACCGGGGACGCCGACTTCTGCGTTACTGGTAATTACCTACCGGTCCTACTGGTGTGGTGTCAAATGTATTCCGCACTGGTATCATTGAATTACAGAGTTGAGGTCTCATTCTAGGTGTGTCCACGTGTCCACCTCGCCCCAACCGCAGTCGCACTGATGAGTTTCGACCAAATCCTATCATCAAAGACGTTTCATTGTATTTTATAAAAACATACCAGGTACCTTATATTTTTTCGAGTGTGCATACACCGTATAATACCATGGATTTGTTCCTGGTGTTATTCGGTTGCAAGCGATACGGGATGGTATACCACAGCAGAGTAGTTCGTTCGTATTCATTCATACGGTTTGCCTCACGCGCTCTGGTATGATACTATACTGCCGTGCGTGCTACGTACAGCCAGCATTTCGTACCAGGTACTTGTTTGTTTTCTCCCATCGAGATGCATTTTTGTTCAAAGTCTGCTTTTGTGACCACACCCAGGATTTCATAGAAGTGAGCTATTAATAATGTGAGAACATCCTCATCATCATCATCATCATCATCATCCTCATCATCATCATCGTACCAGGTACTAGGTCCCAGTGATCAGGTACCGGTCTACCACTACACCGGTACCAGGTACCATATCATACCTGCATGGAGGATACTCCGAAGCTGAGGCTGTCATCTTCTCCATCCTCGGAGAACTGAAACGCGGGTCGGGTTGGGTTTTACGGTAGGCAGTAGGGAGAGCGGGTGAGGGGGTGCAATAGTCACGCAGGGAAGAAAGGGTACGTTCAGCAAACCGAAGAACGTGAGAACTACTCACTGCTGCACTAACTACATACCTGGTAGAATCTTGTAATCGGTACCTGGTACGTGAAATACCGGGTGGGGCTGCTCGCTATTGGAATTGTTCAGCAAAATGATGAGGAACATTTCAGAATCATACTCGGTGCGGTGGCGTGATGTGTACCAGAAACAAAAACAGGCACATGATATGGCCGTCCTGGGTCCTGGGACATGATACGAGTACCTGGTATCAGACCTGGCACGAGAACGCGAACCTCGTCGAAATCATTAACCCATACGAGTGTGCATCTGGCAGTCGGCGTGGTCTGCTGGCAGCAGCGGTGCCTGCTGTTACCCGGCATTGGTGTACCTATACCCAGGTACGTCATATGCGTGGGTACGTGGTACCTGGTACGTAATAACCTCGCGACCTCTGATCCTCTCAATGATCTCTGATCTCCTTCTTGCGCCTGTGGTCTGTGGCCACTGGACTGCCGTCTGTGGCTAAAAACAACGAAAAATCAAAAATCGGTTGGCAAATTTCATCTTTTTCACAGAAACAAAGAAAAATTCCACGAATCCTTCGACGTTCGATTGATACTTGTACAACAAATCACGGGTTGATGATTGACAAGAGAACCTCAGACCCAGCCACCAGGGAAAACCAACGACCGGTTCCCCCGTCTCGGGGTGCCTGAGAATGGGCGAGGCGTAGCCTCGGGCTTGTGCTCCCACGTGCAGCCGCAATTGTTGGGTAAGGGCGAGAAAATCGCAAAGCTCATTGGAGGTTCCGCCTGCTGTGTGATCCGATCAAAAAACACAACATAATAAATGTATGATACAAAATAAATCTCCCGAAAAACACGATCATCATCATTCCATTTTTTTCTGCTGCTCTGCGCTCCTCTCCATCACCTCACCTTCGTGACGCTTGGCTTGCTCAAGAACACCCCCATGGCAGAGAATCGCGCGGCCCGACGGGTCACGCTCAGGGGATAAATCCCACCTGTTTTTGTCCCTCTCCGCCAGTGGCCACAGGAGCTCGTTGGACACCTGCTCTGGTCCGCTGTTTGGTTCCTTTGATCGTTCTTGTCGCGTTGCTAAAAAAACTTCAAAGTTGGGTCAAAACTAACACCCTCTGCAAACACGCCTTGCAATGAGCATGAACACTTTGGTGCAGGGAGACAGCGAGGATGCACCTCGCACTACCTTTGTTCCTCTCTGTGTACGTGTGCTCTGATCCTGTTGCCATCGTCCTAAACCGGCGGCGATGGCGGAAGAAGGTGAAATGTCGGCCCCTGCGGAAGATGCTATGGACGCCGCGAAGGTCGGAGATCAGCATCGGATCAGGTTGTACCTGGACCGATTCGGTGGAAACGTCAATCTGAGGGACCGTGAGACGCAAGGCACACTCCTCCACGTAAGCAAGTACGGCGGCCTATGCTCACAGCTCGGGATCGCTGTCCCAGAAGATACGGCAGATATCCCTGGCTACGTTCCTGTGGGGTTGCATAAGTAGGCGTGCCAGGGGGCATTCAGCCAGCGTCTGTACGTATGAGCTTGTAGAGCTACGGAAGATGTTCCTTCGATTTTCAATATTCAATTTTCAAAGTTCAAGTTTTGCACCCCCTATCGCAAATATAATACTCGGTTTGGTATTAATATCGAATCATTACACTCCCTATATTCCCGTACATAGTAGTATTACTGTCCCTGGTGGGCGAGGCTCGAAGGGTGCCCAGCGCCCAGCTGCTGCGTTGCCGTCTGGCTTTGCACGAGGCTCTCAGGGCTCTAGGTATACAGGTAGATGCAGATTCATGGGTGCTATCATACGCTTATACTATGCACGTTCGTACAGCTATCAATATTCGTAGTGCTGCTGTGCTCGTGCCACCACTCTGCCGTGCCCAAGAGTTGTCCCCGCTCTCCCTATTTCCCCTCTCTCTGTCCGCTTGCCGCCCCATGCATCATTTCAATCCTCATCAACCATAATCATACGTCCATTCCAGACTCTTCCCGTCATGGACGAGGTCTGCCTCTTTCTCTCGCTTCTTTCCGTTGTGTGTAAGAGTACTCGTACAGCAACATGTATTAATCGTACACGTTGCAACAACAGCTTGCTGTCTTACATCGAGTAACGGTTGATGCTGTTGAGTACATCCTCGGTAGTTCCTGAGTTCAGGGTTCAGAATTCAGACGACGTTGGCCTACGGCGGTAGTCCTACACTATCCTTCACCCGAGTACGTACATAACCCGCAAACTCTATTTGGTGGTAGTGTTGTGGTTAGGAACCCTTCGAGGGCTGCAATTCCGTTCTACTGTAGGGGCAAAACTACCTACAATTAGAATGGTTTGTCTTCAAAACGGGACTGCAGTCCTATTAATAATTCGTCGTTGTCTGTCTTCGCAATATCACCGCTGTACCTGGTACAAAACAAGCCTGTTCATCTTTCTCGCTACCCCGATTCTCTTTTCTTTTATCATATACGACTGCCATCCGGCACACCCAGGGCTCAGGGTACGCTGATACCCCGTACCTGGCAGTCCGTAGTCGTACCTGGCAGTCCGTTGTCGTGCATGGCACGTACGTAGTGATTATCCCAGCTAGAGAGAAAGTGCGGCTGGTGTACACAGTCCCCAGCAGCTCAAGTTGCAGCAGCTTGAGCTTCACCGTTCATACTGATGTAGACTACGCACGCACCTGGTACAGCTTTGCCTTCAGCAGTATACCCGTATCCATGCAATGCTGAAACGTACGATGTGCGATGTACGAAATGTGCATGATGCACGAGGAGGAGACCAATATGAAAATATCACGCAGTAGCACTGGAAGCTACTGTATGTTCTACACGAGCATGAAATGCCTACCGCAATGCTTCGTGTACTGGTGTACGACTCCATGCCGGCAGTTCGAACAGCACCTTGTTCAGCGGTACTACTCGTACAGCACCCCAGTCTTCACAGGGAGTGCTTGGAGATGAGAGCTGAGAGCTTTACGTACGTACTACAGCAGTGCAGAACCTGGTACGGCCGTGTGTGTTGTTCGCATTTACCCCTTTTAGACTGCACTCCCGTTTTAGGCGCAGTTGGGGATAAACCACTTGGAATTAGAGTGAGATACGTGTTTCTGGACAGTGCAGTACTACAAGAGTTGGACCCTTCATGTCTGCCCGTCGGCATCAAGCATACCAGGTATATTCCCAGTGTCCGTGCTCTAGTGTGTACTATGGAAGTACCAGGTATCCATTAAGTACTGGTACTTCCTATCCTTTTTGCTTCCCTGGTGTCCGCAGTGGTGGAGTGCGTATGCTTGTTTTTGTTTTTTTGCCTCTGTTTTTACTTGAGGTATTTCTTCCACTCCAGAGTTATTGGAGCCTGTCCTGCGACCACGGACTGCATTGAATTGTGAGTTAATGTGAGAACAACAACAACAACAACAACAACAACAACAATACGAGTGCCGGCGTCCCCGGTGGCTTAGTGCCGGCGTCCCCGGTGGCTTGGTAGGTGGTCCGCGTGCCTATCAAGATCAATCTCGTGGGCTCAAGTCTCACCGAGTGCACATGCTCGCAGGAACTTTTTCTTGCATGAAGAAGTTGATTCGCGGAAAGCGCGAGAGCGTGAGTTAGCTACATTCGATGAAAATCGACGACCAGTGGGAATGCTGAACCCTATGCGCGACTAAAAATAAAGGCACTTACCGGGGGGGAGAAGGGACGACACCTGTGACCACGGCTTGTCCAGAAGATCGCCGAGGGTAAAACCTCGTACGAGGTAGGCTGGAAAGTAAAAAGTGATGTAAAAAAAAAAAAACGAGTGCTACAACAGCACCCTGTAAAGCCGACGACGACCAGGTATGATACAGCAGTACGTAGTCAGTCGGAGCTTTTGCTTTTCGTTTTGTGGACAATTTCACTCTCCACCGGCCCTTTCGCCGGCTTGCCCACCTGCGCGACTACGGGTTCCTATAGACTCTGCCTGCCCGTTACTGCCGTGCCTGGAGTGTCGTTCTGCTGCTGCTGTACTCGCATAGTCTACTCGCAGACTGCAGTAATATAATAGTCAGAAAATATTGAAATTGAAATTACCCGTATGCATCAAAGTACATGATATATGGCGACAGGGCGACGCATTACTCCGAAAGCCTCGCGTTTCGGGTTCTTGCACGACTTTTTTTTTTCTAGGTATTAGGGTCGCCCTTCGCCCAAGCTGATGCCATGTTTCTTTAGCGATGCTTGCCCGCCGAGGGCACGGCCGTGACTCAACCTGTCAACAAGGCGCAGCAGCTGCTGTATGCTGCCGCTCAGCAGTGTTGTCGGAGCACGGCCAAAATATGCAACTAGCTTGTGCTTGTCGCACTGTACCGCAAGAAAGAGCATATGAGCTGCTTATGGGTAATCCCCCCAAAAACAGGGAACGGTGAAGATACATCCCCGCTAGGATCGAGAGGCGCATCCAAAAGCATGTTTAGACAAAAAAAGGCGTTTTTGAACCCAACGTACCGGTATACTAGGGTATGACTTGCAGATGCCAAGCCAATTGTCGTGAACGCCCTCGTGGCTATCGAGGATATCGTTGAAAGGGTCTAATTTCACGCGCATTCCAGGATGGTTGGACTTCTTAGCTGTCCAAGCCACCATCGCAGTTGTCGCAGCAGGTCGCAGGGCAACAGCCGCGCCAGCTCAAATTCCAAAGGGTTTATTTAGAAGTTGATGGCTTTTGTTAGTAGGGAGCATGGGGCGTTTACGTCATTACGGCGGCCCCAAACCAATCGCTTTCCGCTGTAACGGCTCGCCCCGTAAGGCCGTGATGCGGTAAGTCTGATTACATGACTGCAGTTCAGGTGCTACTTGCCTGCTGCTGTATGTTGATGTGCAAGCAGCTGCTTGGCGACGGCAGCAGCGGCACCAGCAACACTAGAGGCCACCAATAGCAGCACCGCAACAGCAGAAGTGGCAGCAGCATTTACATATACTACTAGTAGAAGGACAGCAGTAGAACAGCAGTAGGAGCAGCCGCAGTCGGAGCTGGAGTTTACTGGACTTTACTGGAGCTGCAACAGCAGGCTGCTTTGGGCGCGTAGCTTATGCAAAAATAACGGCAGCAGCAGCAGCAGTGCACGCACACAACGCCCCTGTCCACTGCCCACCTCGTGGTTGCGTTGTGGTACGTACGAGCTCAGCTTATCCCGTTTAGGACTGGAGTCCCGTTTCGAGGACAAACCAGTCAAATTCTTGAGTAATTTGCCCTCAAAACGGGACTGCAGTTTGCTAAAACAGTTACCAGGTACGAGGTAACCCCTTGAGATATATACCAATATGTGCCACTATATAATCACCATTTTTCACACCGATTATTTGGCAAACGTTGCCTATATTTCGGGACAGAGTGGTAGATGTTGATGCTGCGCATTTGTGTGTGTGTGTTTTTTTTTTGTTTCCCCCTCTCGGCGGACTGGTGAAGACAAAGCTTGAAGCTCTCGCCACACTTGAACATATAGAGGCGTGTCCTCCGTCAATTTAACCCTTCCTTCCCGTTACAATTGCAGTACCAGCTGCTGCTACCCTCCGGCGCGTGAGTGTGTCGACCCTGAGAGGGTCAAGCGCGGGGGTGATACAGCCACCCGGGGGGGGGAGCAATCTCCTCCGGGTAGTGTGGGGCTTGCGCAAGCTCACCCACTGACGAAAACATAGGCGATGCCGCCTGCCCACCGGACTCGGTCCAGTTACGGGCCCCACCCTGCCCCGTTGCGGCGTTGGTTGGACTGCTTCAACCACTTTTTTGTTTGTGAGGAATTGTGTTGTATTTAACGTAGTTCTTGGAATCGGAGTGGGCTATACCAACTTTTAATAACGTACGACATGATCTTATATTTGTGAATACATAATTGTATGTTATGAAAACGTAACACAAGGCGAAGCCACTAACCCAAGACGTGTCAATCAGATGCACAGACGATAAAACTCCGCGAAAGCTACCGCATACGAAAGCGCAGTGCTTTTCGTGCAAAAGCCGACGTCAAATATGCAACTCCCAACTCACAATGTCTTAATGAATACTTAATCCTTTTGGGCCTTGAGGACTGGACTCCCGCTGTATGGGGAAGGACTCAAACAGTTTGGAATTGGAGCAGAGGCTCATTCTTACGGGAGAGCGTTTTTTCCATAATTTTCCTATGTCTGGAAAAAATTGGAGATATGTATCAATATACGAAGGCGTTCTGTCACTATTCGTGAAATTATCCAAAAGCGAAAAAGAAAACAGGTTCGTTAAATTTCGCAAAAAACACGAAAATATGAAAGATTGAAAAATTGCGCGAAACAAATGTCGAAATTATGGGAAAAAAGCTCTCTGATATGAGTGACTTTAAGATGTGGGCTTCTGTGCAGCAGGGCAGTGGTATAGCATGACAACATAAAAACAATTCGTAGTGCCTTGCCATCAGGTAAAAATATAACTGTATACGAAGTCGTCGGCGAGCATAAATATCAATGTATACGAACTGGCACGTATATATTATGGGTATGCTGTACAGTAAATCACAACCCTATCGGCCCTTACCTCGAACCCTCGTCCTTCCTGCGGCGCACCTCGTACATTATGTACCTGGTCGTACAAGTAGTAAAGTAAATCACAACCCTATCGGCCCTTGCCTCTAACCCTCGTCCTTCTTGCGCCACACCTCGTATATTATGTACCACTATTTATTATACCTGGCACCAAATACCAGTACCATCAATACCATATACGATATACTATATATATGGATCTTGTGGCGAGTCGTAGAATACGTAGCTCACAGGTAGTACGTGTCACTACGTGCGTACCCTGGTATAATATACCACCACTACGAGCTTCTGTGGTTCTTTTCGTACTCTAATTCCGAGAAATTGGCGAGTTTTGTCCTCAAAACGGGACTGCTGCAGTCCTAGAGGGGTGAGTGAGTGAAATGCTACATGGGTTCCACAGCAGGCTCATGGCCACGTATGGAGGCCGTTCTGGCAGAGGGGGGGGGTGTACTCGATAGGAGATATGTACTCGATCTCATGCATGGCCGTAGTCGTATGACCTTAGACTCGCATCCCTACAATGCCGGGACGGAGCATGTCGGGTTTTTACCGACCAGGCAGACATTGCTTGCACCAAGCGCAAAGCGCCGTGAGGTGTCTGGCGAGTCGCGTGAAGCGTGAGCTGTGTGAGCTGCGTCCTGCTCAGAACCGTTTTTTGAGGCGGACTTGCATATGGAAGGCAGCTTCAATGAGTTGATTTAATTTCCGGTGTAGGCATTTCCAGAGACAGCATTGAGAGTACTATGTAACTGCCTCTTGTGCGTTACCATAAACACTACGCGATACGATCATTCCCACGTGTGCGGAGTAAAGGTTGCTCACCTCGCACAAACGATCTAACTCGACAACCAGCTGTGACCGACCGCCAACTAAAAAGAAAAAGAAGAAAAAAATGCGGTACCCTGGTTATCTAGCTCACGTAGTGAGCGGCATGTTTTACAGTGTCGTTGATAATCGACGCCAACCCAACCTATATATATATATAATAGGGGGGCGGCAGAGGGGGTTGAGGCTAGTGTCAATCGCGAAAACCACGGGAAGATTGCATCTGTGTTGCACTACACTGCCCACAGAACATAAGGAAGAAAAATCCCGACGAAAAGAAACTGGAAACCCGTCTGCCCCCGTTCTGTTTCTCGTACGACACTTCGTTTTTCTGCCCTATATAGCTCCGACCGTTGCCATGAGGCCAAAAATCGGCAGAGCAGGGATGAGCTCATCGGTGCACTCCCGTGAGCGTGCCAAAGCGACAGGATTTTCCGTGCCCTCGTTCGAGGCGGACCTCGTTCGCTGAAGTTTGGAAACGTGGTTCCAGGCGCTTGACTTTTTCAGTGTCTCATACTGTAGCCATTTTTTATTTTTTATTTTCCAATCCCCTGTAGAACGAGCAGGAGGGACGCAGGAGGAGCTACTGCTGTATACACTCGGACACGCCAGTGTAGAAAATATGCTCGGCTGTTGTCTCGCTGCTCGTTCCAAGAACACTAGCTGTCTACACTATCAAGGTCAGCGCACTACAAGCAGCACGTGTTGCCTTTGTAGGCATCGAGAGGGGAAAACGGAGTTCTTTGGCCTGTTTCTCCTGGCGCAATCGAGAGCACGCGAGCCAAGTTGCGTACAGCATGTTTCAAGCAGCTTCTGCGTTCCTCCTTTTGCGTTTTACAGCGGACAAAAAAAAGTGGCCACAGCAGTACGAGAAACCGATTTTGTTTCGAGCGCCTGGAACCACGTTTTCCAGCATCAGCGACGAGGTCCGTCCTGAAAGAAGGACACGAAAAGGACCTGTCGTTTCGGCGCACTCGCGGAAGGTGGACCAAGGGCACTCACGGGAGAGTGCACCAAGGAGCTCATACCTGCCCTTCCAATGTTTGGCTTCATGAGAACGTTCGGAGCTATGTAGGACCGAAAAACGAATTGTCGAACAGGAAACAGAACGAGGGCAGATGTGCTGTAGTGCAGTTCCAGTGTCTTCTCGTCAAGAGATTTGGCAATACCAGTTGTTTTTTGTTGTTGGCAGTGCAACACAGGTGAACGGTGGGCAGCACCGACAACAAGAAAACAGGGAAGCTGTTGATACGGGCTGGGTTCCTTATTCTATAGTTGGTGCGTTCTGCTCTATTAATACCTTCAGCATAGTATCTCCCGATTTTCCTATTTTCCTGCAAATGAGCAGCCTGCCCCTTGCTCAGCGCTCTTGTTTTTATCGCAGTACTGTCGGTGTCCTGCACTTTTTTCTAGGCCGAGACGGTCGTTGCTGTTGGTTTATGTTTCATCTTGTGCAGTAGATCGCCTCTGTTTTGTGTATCTCTGATATTTGCCAACTTATCTCCCAGTTTTTGTTTTTTACAACGCTCGGCGCGCTTCTGGACAAAAACTGTTTTTTGGGGGTCCAGTAGGTATGGCGTGTGGCTGCATGCCTGCATGCCCCCCGCGCGAACATATACATGCATAGCCTTAGAGCAACCACGTGCTGTGTGTAGACTGCAGGATCAGCGCCGCGCAGGGTATTTTTAGTAGGGCAAGGCCGCCGCGGGCTGCCGCGTCATTCCCCCTACCCCTTGCACGAGAAAGCTACAACAGTAGAAACCCGTTGTCTCTATTTTGAGTGCAGACACCGAAAGTATGCCCAGTTGCGATCGGTGGTATCAGCGTTCGAGTGAGAGAGCGCGCAGCAGTTTGGTACCATGCGGCGGGCATGTCGGAGGAGGTGCAATTGCACTGCTGTACGTGTATAGCTCGGAGTATCACCCCTCAAGATATCTACGTACAAGAAGGACGTAGCAGCACACCCATTGTCCGCACGCATATCGATTCTGCACCCCAGCGAGATGAACGTGCCGCACCTTTGTCAGACCATCTTCAGCTCATCTACAGATCATGATCTAGATCTTCCGGGGCAGATATGTTCCTGATCTGCATGATCTGTGTGATCTAGCTCATGCCGCCGGGTGGGTGGGGGCTGTACGACCTGCATGATCTGTATATGGGGCATGCTTCCTGAGTTGATCTGTACTATTTCGGGAGACCATATTATTCAGGGCCCATGATACACGCTGAAACCTGTATGTCACAGATCATGTACAGATAGATCATGATCTGCTACTGTGGATCATCTATTACGGGACACGTAGTAGTAATCAGGACCCCGTCATGCACACAAAAACTATGTATTTCAGTATTTTTACTAAGCTTATTTGGTCCTGATTAGTGTGTTCCTACGTAGTACCCAGATCCTGCACAGCGTCGTATAACGGCAGGTTGAAAGCTACTTGATATATATTATCTACCTGTAGATTATCTACCTGATCTATACATGGCCTATCTGCCCGACTTGTGATGTGTTCGGTCAGCGCAGAGACCACAGAGTACCAGCTATGAGACAGAGAGAACGACATGTATCCCAAATGAAAACGAGGCAAGCTTTTTCTTCGCGATTGTCAAATATGAGCCTTCTTAGGGCGGGACTAGTTACTCTGCTTTCGACCGCAACAACCCCCCTTTCCCCCCCCCCCCACCCTAAAACACGCCGCGTGGTGATGGTGGTTACAGGTTTTTTGGTAGAGGCCGGCAGGATTTTGGTAGATGTATTCATTTGCTTGAGAGTAGAATTAACAACGCTGTAGAGCTTGAGCATTGGTTTCTCAGTGTAGCTGTAATATTAATAGAATTAATATTAAATAGTAGTAGTAGTAGTAGTAGTAGTAGTAGTAGTAGTAGTAGTAGTAGAATTAGTACCTGGTATTAAATAGTAGTAGTAGTAGTAGTAGTTGCAGTAGTAGTAGTAGTAGTAGTAGTAGTAGTAGTAGTAGTAGTAGTAGTAGTAGTAGTAGTATTAATAGTAGTAGTAGTAGTAGTAGTAGTAGTAGTAGTAGTAGTAGTAGTAGTAGTAGTAGTAGTAGTAGTAGTAGTAGTAGTAGTAGTATTAATAGTAGTAGTAGTAGTAGTAGTAGTAGTAGCAGTAGTGGAAATAGTGATACTATTTTATATTAATACTGTCGTAGAAACATGGGCCACCCTACCCCATCCCATCCCAACCCAACCTCCGTCTCGAAGGGGATGCGTGGTCAATCGTCCAATGTCTAAGGCAAGCATCGAATCCTGTGGCCACGGACTTGATGTTCTGGACATGGGTCGATCCGAGAACAACAGCAACAACGCTCACCCCCCTCCCCACCCCTGCCCCTGCCCCTACCCCTACCCCTGCCCCTGCCCCTACCCCTACCCCTACCCCTACCCCAACCCCGATAGTGGGCGTGTTCCTACGGCAGGCTGGGCGTGGTGGCCCTTCTGCTGGACAGGGGAGCGGACGTGACGGCGACGGACAACGAGCGCTGGACGGGCCTGCACTGGGCCTGCCGCACGTCGGCCACCGATACGGCCAGGCGAGAGACACATCATCTATATGGCTGCTGCTTCTGCTGCCGCTGGTGGTGGTAGTGGTGGTGGCGGTTGGGGGGGGGTGGTGGTGGCGGCGGTGGTGGGGGTGTTGGTGTTGGTGTTCGGTGATGGTGGTTGGTGGTGGTGGTGGTGGTGGTTCTGTTGGTTTTGGTCGCGGTGGTGGTGGTGGCGGTGGGGGTGGTGGTGATAGTGGTGGTGGTGATGGTGGTGATGATGGTGGTGGGGGTGGGAGTGGTGGTGGTAGCGGCGGCGGTGTTCTACGGGATACATGATGGATAGGGCTCGTGTGATGGTGGTAGTGGTAATGGCGGTGGGGGGGATGGTGGTGACGACAGTGGTGGTGGTGGTGATGGTGGTGGCTGGCGGTGGTGTTGGTGGTAGTGGTGGTGGTGGTGGTGGTGGTGGTGGTGGCGGCGGTGTTGTTGTTGTGAAATATGCTGAGAGTGCGAGAGGCTCATGCTTTTGGGAGCGGCAAGGCCTCGCTTCTGCTCGTTGATTTTGGGTGGCGGCTCAGTCAAGGGTCAAACCGTGGCCTACAGTAGTAGTATCAACAGCATATATTTTTTGTTTTTGCTGTTGTCGCTTCATCGTTTCGTTCGTGTTGGTGGCGGGGTTCCCTACGCTTGTAGTTTTCTTGTGGTTGTTGTTGGTGGCACTTTGCTTCTTTCTGGTGGCCTGTTTCGTGGTGTGCTGGGTTGATTCTTCCTAGAGGCTAATTAGCCCTTTCAGGACTGTGCAGTCCTGTTCTGGGGACAAACCTGTCAAATTCTGAGTATTTTGTCCCCAAAACGGGACTGCAGCCCTAAGAAACGGTTAATAAGTGGATTTTGTTTCGCCCAGAGCACCCATCGTTCAGACTCTGTGCGTTGCCAAAACCAAAAGACGTTTTTTTCTGCTCGGCTGCCGCCTTTGAGTGTTTGTATGTGTTTTTGCCCCACTTTGTTCTCGTCTTTGTGGTTTCGTTTTTTTGGTTTCTCTTCTTTTTCCAGAGTCTATACAGAGTCCATACTCAACAACCGCTGTCGGTCTTTATATTAATAATACATGCGTAGCAAATGCAGGCCCCCACATGGTGGAAACCCCATCTCGCCACTCGTGAAACCCCATGCAATGCCCAAGCGCTAAAAAATCGCCACAGGCGAGAGGTGCGATAGATGCGCTGTGCTGTTTCGTGAAACGCTCTAATAGTGTATGTGGCGTACCTATGTATTACCACTCTGTCCAGAATCAGAAGGACCATTTACATTGAGTTTTGATATATAAGTGGTATCTATATTTTCGGGCAGTGTTACCAGGTACCAGGCACGTACCAGATACCAGGCACATATTTATTTTACCTACCTACCAGGCCAGGGACGTAAGTAATAACGCCTGGTTTCATTCCAACACCAGGTATACTTGGTTTCGGCCCAGGTATATCCACGCGTACGAAGTAACAGGCATATACTACATACAGTACGTACCACTCTGTCGAGGAAACAAGAGCCGTTTTGGTGCCCAAGCAGTCCCTACATCTACACGGGCAGAGTGACACCCAGGCACGAAGCATGTAGAGCTCTGCCCTCATGTACATACCGTGGAGTCATTTCGTATTTTCATTAACTTAAAAGTGACACCCCACCCCTACCCGCACCCGCCCTCGTCGTCATCTCCCCCCCCCCCCTCTCTCCACCCCCTCTCTCCATCCCCCGCCCCCTACCCCCGCGCGCGCCGCGCCTTTTATCCAGGCTGCTGGTGGAACGCGGTGCCCCTACCGAGGAGCGAGACAGGCAGGAGTGGACGCCGCTGCACGTCGCATGCCACTCGGGGAGGATCGACACTGTCAGGTACAAACGTATTATGTTTGGGATGGGGGGGGGGGGGCTTCACGGGTCATTTATGACCCGACCCCCGCGGGGGCCGGGTCAGGAAGTTTTCGAAATCTCACGGATGGGGTGGGGTCGGTCGGGTCGGGTCGGGTCGGGTCAGGCCAATGTTACCCCCACCCGACCTGACCCGCGAAGTTTGGCTCGACCCCCTAAACAGCCGTGAATAATTTCCACTGTTTTCTTTTTTCCAGACTCTTGGCCGGGAATATAACGATAAATCCCCTTCTTTTTTTTTGTTTGATGCTTTCCGTATTGTCCCGAATATTTTACCTTAAGGTAGGTGTGTGAGCTGGCTGAACTTGGCTGGGTGGCGAAATATGCGACAACCACCTGTGGCTGTAGGTAGGACCATGATTATCGATGGTTCGAAAAAGGAGGAAAAAGATGAAACGTTTCCTTCTGATAATATCAGGGAAGTTTAACAGATGTTAAAAACAACCTCAGGAACGCTTTACCCTACGTAGAAATCTTCTGTTTTGGAGACTACAATCAGGAAAATCAGGAAGTGAAAACTTGAACAAGGCTCATTCTTATCGGAGAGCGTTTTTTTCCAAAAATTCCAAAGTTTGGAAATAATTGGAGATATGTATCGATATACGGAGGCGTCCTGTCACTATTCGTGAAATTCTCCAGAAGCAAAAATATCAAGTTAGTTAACATTCCAATATGTGGGGGGAAAAAACAAGAAAGTATGGAAGATTGAAAAATTGTGCGAAAAAAATGTCGAAAATTTGGAAAAAAAGCTCTCCGATAAGAATGACCCTAAGGAAAATCAGAAAATGTAGAACAAAAACACTATTTTTCGGTAGTAGCGGCTGTTGTCAATATTATCTGTCAATAAAACACTATATATCGAGCCACACAAACGCAACAGTAGTCAGATTGTTTGATGCAAAGTGGAATATTATCGTAATACAAAATAGAGAAAATGTTTGGGGTTTGTACGCACGAAAGAAATAGACCAATCGGATCAACGCAAGGGTGGGTACCTATATACCGGTATAGCCGAGGGGCACCTTACAGGTTCAGCTTGTAAGTGTTGCTAAATTGATGCCAAACACCCCAAACCTCCGCGCTTTGCCGCGCGCAACCGAATTCCCGTGACACGCGTACCCAACTACCCCACCAGTCGGCGGCTTATTCCACTAGTCGGCGGCTTATACCCGCCCGCAGAGAGCGCTGAAGGTTGCGGTGGCCAACACCGAACGACTACGTAATACCTGGTAGGGTGTTTTGTTTTAGGAAAACGAGCAGGTCGAAAGCCTCTTCCGACTGTGTATCGTTGTGTTCTGTACCAGGCATTTATCACCTTGTATCGAGCCCTGGAGAACGGCCGTACTCCTCTTCGCGAACGCAAACGTTTTTTTTTTTTTACGGTGGTACGCCAAATCACCGTCCTGTTACACCAAACGGTGGGTAGTGCACGTATATCCCGGACCTACAGCAGTAGCTTACTGGTAGAAAATGCTGTTAATATTACGCGGGGCCGTAGTAAATAGGACCTACGGTACACACAAAAACCTATGTACTCGCTTGTTTTTACCAACAATATATGGTCCCACTTACTATGGTCCCCCATAATATTAATGTGAGGGTTGTTCGCGAAGGATTTCTGGTTAGGGTTGGGTTTCGCGTAAGCCTGTTTCCCATGTTAATGACTAGAGTAAATTGCTGTGGGGGGGGGGGGAAGTTACGAAGATTCAGTTACGAAGATTTAGTTTATTTTCAACCCCCCCGGGATGCGAGGGTCCATCGGCATGCCACCTTGGCCATGCATGATAATGAGTACCCCCCCCCTCTATTAGAAGTAGGAACGGTGCTCCGTCTCGAAAGGGATGCGTGGTCAATGGTCAAATGACTAAGGCAAGCAACAAATGAGTACCCCCCCCCCTCCCCACACACACAAGTATTCTCGGGGTATAGGGTAAATTCTGTGGGTTTTGGTTATCGCGGAGGCCCATAGTAAACAGGCCCAGAAAAAGCCCAAAGCATCCACTCTGGGATTGCGTTGTACTTCAGGAACCCCACTGCCTGAAGCTAGAAAGAAAATGTTGTCCGTTTCGAACACGCGGTAGGTACGTGACGTCGCAGGCTTTTCCGTCGATGCTACTCGTACACACTCCGTTCCCTTCGGGAATACGTTGGGAAGCGTCTCTTTTCCCCGCGTTTTTAATTTTTGCCTATATGCCAGGGGGCCACCCTACTACCGTGGCAACACATTTTTATGATTTGCCATTTTAATCGAACCAATCGGCTTCCGTCATGTTTGTTGCCGGTTTCAACAATTGGTGCATGCCAACCATGGTTTGGGCTGTGTCGTAATCACCCCTATATACCTAAACAACCCCTCTATTACGGGAGACCATAGTGAATAGGACCAAATACTGTTGGTAAAAAATTGGGCAAATATGTATCGTAATCACCCCTATATACCTAAACAACCCCTCTATTACGGGAGACCATAGTGAATAGGACCAAATACTGTTGGTAAAAATTGGGCAATATCTAGGTCTTTGAGTGTACCGTAGGTCCTATTTACTGTGGTCCCCCGTAAATGGTATATCAGCGGGGGGAGGGGGGGAGGGGAAAAAAATGACGATACAAGGAAAACCAAAAATGGCGATTTTTGGCGACGACGGTCGGCGGCACCGTGGTGATGTCCGAGTCATGATGTTGGGGACTTCAGCGGTACGGGAGGGGGGAAATTTGACGATACCAAAAGAAAAAAAAATGGCGGGTTTTAGCGACGACGATCGGCTGCGCGGTGGATGTCCGAGTTATGATGATACCGAATCAATGCAAGGAGTCGTACGTACGGTGTGTATATATATATATATATATATATATGCGGGGTGTACGGGCGCAACGCCTGACCCTCCACCCTTCTTCTTTTTGGGGCTCACACTGCTCGCGTAGACAGAGTAGTTGGTATAGCACCGAACCGATGTTACCGCTGCGGCTCTGGTCGGCATCTCGGGACGCCTCCCTTTACACGAGGTTATCAGGCGATTATTTTTCGAGTCAGCCAGCCAACTTATTGTTGCGGGGGGACATGGTAAATAGGACCAAATATGGTTAGGAAAAAATAGCGAAATATATTTAGTGTTTTTTGTGTGTACCGTAGGTTCCTATTTAATGTGGTCCCCCGTAGTACTGCTGCGGGGGGCTATAGTAAATAGGACCAACTATTGTTTGTTAAAATATCGAAACATATAGTGTTTTGTGTGTACCGTAGGTCCTATTTAATATGCTCCCCCCTAAATAATAGGGTAGCTCGCAGCCTCCCGACCACTCAAGTAGCTAACGTAAGGACCGCTGGGTATTCATATTTTGTGTAGAAACGCTCCTAACATTTCCATCGCGAGCGGTACCTTTGGTGAAAAAAATACCGGTATGAGTACCAGGTAATATTCGTTTTTTTTTGTTTTTCGTGGGAGCGACCGATCGGCTGGAACTCCCTCCAGCTTTTGTTTCATTCTGTTTTTGTTTTTGTTATGTGTGTGTGTTCTTCACATTAAACCGTTCTTTCTACCCGTCGACACCCAGCACAACCAGTGTCCGTGCCGATTCTTCAATCCTAGAAGAGATACAAGTTCTGTTTTCTTGTGTTTGTATTTGTTTTGTTTAGTGTATTATTTTACTTTTTTACATCCGCGGCTGGCTGTCGTCTTTGTTCTCTCTTGCCTTCGTGCACCAACTTGTATCGACCTGAGATGAGAATCCCTTGGATGAAGCGTTTCATGGGGAAGGTGTCTTTGTATTTCGGGCCGAGAGTGGTGTCTCCCCGTAGTACGAGGGGCCATAGTAAGCACCTGGTAGGACCTAATATTGTTGGTAAAAACAGGGAAATATATACCAGGTAGGTTTTTGCATGCGCCGTAGGTCCTATTTAGTATGGCCCCCCGTAATAGTACGGAGGGGAAAGTGACGACGGAAATTTCAACGATTGCCTCATCGGCCGCTCGTGTACAACCTCTCTGTCCGGAAGAGTAAGGAACCGTTTATTGTCATATTCATACTCGAACCGTCCCTCTATTTTCCGGGCGGAGTGGTGTTACACCTTTAAACAGCAACCAACCAACCCCCCCCCACCCCTGCCGCCGCTGGGATTTTCGGGACAATAAAAATACTTTCGGCACCGGAACTACCCCGCCCTGCAAGGCAAATGTTGTCGCGTGTGAATGAGGTGCAGTTGGTCGGGTCAACCACATGTTATCAATATCGTTTTCTTTGCGGGCTTTAACATTTAGTTTTTTTTATGTACGTAGTTTCGTTTTTTTTTACGGGTTTCATGCACTCAAGCCTACTGTATATACCTACGATAGCTGCTGCTGCTCCTGTCAGACGGGTTTTTCTTACTGCCCGAAAACTCTCACCGCCCCCTACCCCACTCCCCCCCCCCCCCCCGCCCGCGCCTCCCGGGAATTCCCACAGGTTCCTGTTGAGCGCTGGTGCAGTGGTTTCGGCCAGGACAGACAAGAACCTCACGCCGCTGCACGTAGCCTGCGAGAGCGGATGCACCGATACCGCGAGGTGACTTTTGTTTTTTTACGGGGGGGGGAGGGAAAGGTGGATGCGTGGTGGACTAGTCCAAACCTCTTTAACTCATCCCAACCCCTGGCCCTACTCTCAACCCTTTCCGCTAGCCCTACCCCAATCCTTACGCCTACCGCTACCCTAAACCCAACCCTACCGCTACTCCAACCCCAACCTTCTACCCCTTCTCCAACCTTTACCCCTGCTCCAACCTCTACCCTGACCCCTACCCCTGCCCCAGCTCCTAACCCTACTCCAACCCCAACCCTTACCCCTACCCCTACCCTTACTCCAACCACTGCCCCTACCCCTACCCTTACCCCAACCCTTACCCCTGCTTCAGCCTCTACCCTGACCCCTACCCCTACCCCTACCCCTACCCTTGACCCTACTCCAACCCCAACCCTTACCCCTACCCTTACCCCGACCCCTACCGTACCCCAACCCTTACCCCTACCCCTACCGCAGTCCATTTTCAGCGTGCTTGCATGCCCAGGTCTATAAAACTAAAAACAAACTTCCTTGACTTGCTTTTACAGCGAAAGCCGCGTCAAATTTTCCACGCCCGCCCCTTCGCCCCTTCGCGTCAATTTTTCCACGCCCGTCTAATCACAAGCACACAAACAGTCTGGTTCCCGGCATCTCGGGGCGGGGTGCCCCCCCCCGCCTGGAAGTGACCCCACACCGGAAAAAGTAAATAATTTTTAACTCACTGAAGCTGTCATCCGTGTGCAAGCCCGCTTCACAAGCGGTTCTTATTAATAGTACGATGCGGCTCGCCCTTGATGCGACTCGCCGGACACCTCACGTTTCGCTTCGCGCTTGGTGCAAGCAATGTCTGCCTGGTCGGTGAAAATCCCCACGCGCGCCGTCCCGGTACTGTAAGGATGCGAGGGTGTTATGGCCATGCGACTGCGGCCATGGATGATATTCGAGTACACCCCCCGCCCCCCCCCGTCCCCCCTTGACAGGCAGCCTTGTTTTCTGTTACTTTTTGCCTTGGCTGACATTATTTTTTTTGTTTTCCTTCCTAGTTGTCATCTTCCCCCTTCTTTTCTCTCTCCCTCCTCTTTGTCGGATGTCAGACCCGGGGTCACATACATCGCAGGCTGACCTAACCCGCATGAGATCGAGTACATCTCTCCTATCAAGTACCCCCCCCTCCCCCCTCCCCACTCCGGGTCGTGCCTTTCATTTTTATCGCGAGAAGGCTTCAGCCGCAGCCGTTTCTTGCCCTCGTCGACTCGCGTCTACAGTAATTACGCATACTATTACGGGGGAACATAGCAAATAGGACCAAATATTGTTGGTAAAAGTAGCGAAATGCATAGGTTTTTGTGTAAAACGTAGGTCCTATTAACTATGGTCCCCCGTAGTAGGTTTTAGCGCGGAATGAACACCCTCGGCCTTACGTACACCCCGTAACCCCCGTCGGACAGATCATCTACAGACCATTCCCACTTCAATGTTCAGACCCTTCCAAGGCAAATATGTTTCCGGCCGTGTGTGATCTACTGTACCATACCTGGTAGCTCGTTTTTACCAGGTAGGACCCGTGTATAATCTGCACGATCTACTGTCACACGTGTTTCCCGGTTATGATCTGTCCCGCACAGATCCTACGAATTTTCTCAATTGAGCCTTGTGAGGAACTAGATGATATTGGTCGTGATCTGTGTGAGATGTGCACTCTTTTAACAGCGCACGTGTTCGCTCGGTTGACGTGTGCCTCCTGACAGTTTGTCGGTTGACAAAAAAAAACAACACCGAGGGATGCGATAGCGATAGTGGATGTACAGTAGATCAGCGCTTTCGTCCAATATCATCACACCAAAACAGGCGCGGGGGATGGGTCCCATCAGGGGGTGTGGTTTATGGAGGGCCAAACACGTTCGATATTATACCATATATCGGAAGTTCGATATTTCGATATATCGGAAGTTCGATATCTCGATATCGGAAGTTCGATATCTCGATATCGGAAGTACGATATTTCGATATATCGGAACGACAATATTTCGATACGTCGGAAATTTCGATGCGATATCCCAAACACTACGTACTCCTGACCTCTATTAGCCTACAACCAGGGTACGACGTATCGCAAAAATCGATACCTGGTACATCGAAACCTTCCGTGCGATATCCCGACACGGCTCCTCACATTTTTGCCGTACTAAATACGAGCAGGTTGCTCCTCGAGACGGGGCTCAGTGTGTCCGCGGTGGACGACGACAATTACACCGCTCTGCACCTGGCCTCCGCTGGCGGCCACACCGACGCCGTGCGACTGCTACTCCAGCGCGGCGCAACGCCCGACTGTTCGACGGAGAGAAGGCACCGACCGTTACATCTTGCGGCGCAATACGGCCACAGTTCCGTCGTCAGCGTGAGTGCGTTGATAGATGTTGTGTTTGTTTTTTCCGAAAAAAATAAATGTAGAAGGTGGGAAGGGTGTAAGTGTGTGTTGGCGGAGTGGGGGTTGTTGTGTTTGGTTCACCGACGTGTAACAGGAGGGGGAACAAGTTTCATACCTACGAGTGCTGCTTTGTCTTTTTTTCTATTTATTTAATAGTAAAATGAAAACATTTCAATATGTTGCAAAGTCATGTTACCCTCCCTTATCCGGGTTATATAGTATCATTGCGCGGAATGATTGTGTAAATTGTCCTGTTGACCCGGGTAGCATCCAGGGGAGTCACTGGCCTATATCCTTGACAAGGAAATACATGTAGAATACGCAGGCACGGCTTATCATACAATTTGTAAATTCACCAAAAAATGGCATACTGACGGGACGTGTTACGCAGCTTGCAAAGCTGAGTATCAACTATTCAATCAGTCAAAAAATATATATAAAATTTAGTTTCACTGTTTTAGCGACTTTGTATTCTTGCAATTTTTCGTTTTTGTGCGGGCGTGCTTGGATTTTTTTCTAATCTACTTGGTATCATTTTGCGTTTGTGCGTTTTTTACATGGTGTACATTTTTTGCCGCTCCTACACGCACATGGTTATCGTAGGTGTTTGGTTGTATCATGTGTTTACACTTGAACGTTTTCTCTACGTTTTTTTACATCGTTTCACATGATTTCCTTGGCGTTTGACCGCATACGAGGGAGGGGGGGGAAGGAAAAAGGGAGGAGGGGAGGGGGGGAGGGA
This sequence comes from Nereocystis luetkeana, assembly GCA_031213475.1. NCBI lineage: Eukaryota > Phaeophyceae > Laminariales > Laminariaceae > Nereocystis > Nereocystis luetkeana. The sequence goes on from JARUPZ010000005.1 coordinate 6,960,303, forward strand.
GCATAGGGGGGGGGTTGTACCTGCTGGGTTGTATCTTTTTTTGTATTTTTTTAGACGCCTCGCTCTACGCCAAGATACGTTTATAGGAGACCGCGGTTTGACACCCTAGCCCTTCCAGGAGTGCAGTCCCGTTTTGGGGGACACACTACTTGGAATTTGACTGGTTTGTCCCCCAAGTGGGACTGCGTCTCTAAAAGGGTCAAGTGAACGCCCGCCGATATAGAACTGCTCACTTAGATCTCACTCTCTTGACCGTGCTCGGTTGGTACATCCCTGGCCTCGTAGAGCTCCCACTTCGAAACCGCCTCCCTTCATTACTTGCCGGACCCTTCCGGCGGTTCTTTGTTATCTCCTTTTCTCTTGGCACTCTCGGCCCTTTCTTCCCTTTTTTATTCTTTCGTTTCGTGTGCGTGCGTGTACTCCCGAAGCACGGCACCGCGGGCGAGCCCGGCGCCGTCACGGGTGTCAGCGGGTGCTGGCGGGTGGAGGGGGGGTTGCAAGGAGCGCGGTCGCCGCTTTCGTGCCTAGGTGTCGCGTGTGCCTCGAGACACGAGGGATACATGAGTGGGCTCTGTCTGGCCTCCATTTGTCATTTTTGTTAGAGTATGTACGAGTATTTAAGGGTCGTTCGAGATTGCATGATGATATTCAAGAGATGCTTATTTTTGCGACCGGGCTGAAAACTACAGAGGGAAGTATCCAGTCTGAACAGCAACATTGCCGAGCTGGTGAACGACGGCCACGGTGAGCATCGGGCTTAACGCGAGGCCTGCGACGGGGCTCACTGTGGCATAGAGTAAGGAAAGTTGTACCCGGACCGAATCGGTGGCGAGGTGGTCGCGCGAGGGGCGGGCGGTGTACGAGGCTGAGAGAGAAGCTCTGCTGTACGATTTTTTATTTTTTTTAACGGTGCAAGGTGTTCCAATCAGGCAGCAAATTATTAGAATGAAGGAAGGGGTCGGAGATTTTTTTTTCTTTTCAATGTTTTCGGTTTCATTTTCATTGTTTTGCGGTGCGCTTCTGTGCCGTGGTGTTATTTCTCTTTCGTACAGCAGTACCTACAGCAAGCATGTCAAAAGAGGAAAAGGATTACCCTACCTCGGGTTTGTACGTACGTACGTACGGCATGTGAGCGAGCGTAGAGGGCCACGTACGCCCGGCAACCACCCGCGACGCAAAGCGTATGTTGCGTCCGAGCTGTTTTCTCCTGAAGCATGGCGGCGGGGCTCTTGGCAATATCAAGTCGCCAGTTTGCAACTACTTTCTTAAAAAAGCTATGTTCAATCATGGACCTCTGTCTGCTTGGCATAGTAATAGTAAACTGATGTATGTTTCCTCCCTAAGCGAGCGTAGCGGGCGGCGTAGGCCGCCCGCGGAGCGAAGCGCCTTGTACACTCATACTTATAATATTAATCGTAATTTAAGGCCAAAGGAGGACTTGACGCAGTCCAGAAGATGGGGCTCCCAGAATGTTTGCTTCTCTCGATGTCACCTCCCCTCCCCTCCCTTCTCTCACACCCCGCCCTTTGTTATCCTTCTTTGCCGTTTTTTCATCTGTCTGTTTTTTCCTTCCCCCCCCCCCCCCCCCCCCCCCCCCCCCCGCTCTCTCTCTCGACCTCTCGACCTCTCGACGTCTCGACCTCTCGACCTCTCGACCTCTCGACCTGTCGACCACGCCGGCTGATACCTGGTGTTTGATCAATAGCTGCTGCTGGAGGCCGGGGCGGCGGTAGACGATCGCGATGACGGAAATTACACCCCGACGCACCTCGCCTGCACTTATGGACACACCGAGACTACCAGGTTAGGATTAGGTCTAGTGGTCGCGCCCCCCCCCCCGCCTCCCTATCGATGTAGCGGTGGTGGTGGTGGTCCCTATCGATGTAGCGGTGGTGGTGGTGCCTCCCTATCGATGCGGTGGGGGTGATGGTGGTGATGGTGGTGGTGGTGGTGGTGGTGGTGATGGCGGGTAGCGAGTTGCGGGTAGCGAGTAGTGGGTAGTTGGGTAGCGGGCTGCGGGCAGGGGGCTTGAAACGGGTAGCGGGTAGTGGATAGTGGTCAGTGCGCTGTAGTGCGTAGGGAGTGTGGCAGTTGTGGCGGTGTTGTTGTTGTTGTTGTTTTTGTTTGTTGACGATGATGGTGGTTTCGGTGTTAATGCTGGTGGTGGTGGTGTCATTGTTGTTTGTTTGGGGGGGGGGGGGGGGCGGGGGGGGGTGGCACGTGACTGGGGCGTGCGTTATTGCTCCTCCTTGTACCTTCTCATGATCTACTGCTGCTGTGTATAGATCATGATCTGCAGTATCTCCTGATTTATATATGTGATCTGCGATGTGTTGATGTTGGGTGAGGGAAGCTGTATGTAGTGGCACGGCGGAGAGCACTATTGATAGACACACCTTGCAGCGGAAAATAGACGGGTAGGGTATGTATGGATGATCATGTTGATAGATGGTGCGATCTGGCCGATATGCGCATGTCCACACGCATCTTGCAACGGAAAATAGACGGGTAGGGTATACATGGATGATCACAGATGGTGCGATCTGGCCGATATGCCGCATGTCTGATGTAGCGTGTAGATGATCCACCGTAGATCGTGCGATATGTGCTGTGTGTGCATGTGCACGTAGGATGTACAGCAGGTAATCCACGTAGATCGTGTGGCGTGTACTATGTGTGTATGTTGTTGTAGGATCTACAGCAGATTATCTACGTAGATAGTGTGGCGTGTACTATGTGTGCATATTGTTGTAGGATCTACAGCAGATAATCTACGTAGATCGTGTGACGTGTACTACCACGGAGGCCCATAGTAAATAGGCCCGAAACAAGTCGAAATCACCCACTTTAGTGCGTTGTATCTCAACATCTACTCGGTGAATCGAAAATGCTGTCTGTTTATTGAAAAAAAAAAAACGCGGTTGATGATAGGCATTCCCTCGATGCATTACTTTGGGTTTTTTCGGAATACATTGGGAAGCTTGTCTCTCCCCGTTTTTGGGCGTATGTACCAGGCATATATTGGGCCCCACCGTGACATGTGTGCGTGTTTAGATGGTGTGATCTGACCGAGACGATTACACGCGTGCCTTTTCTCTTGCTCCGCTCTCCTCTCTCCGCTCCTCCCCCGCAAGGCTGCTTCTGGAGTACGGGGCCGATGTGGAGGCGCTCGACTCTGAGGAGTGGTCCCCGTTCCACTGGGCCTGCCAGCTGGGCAACGTCTTCACCGCCCGTTTGCTCATGTCCAAAGGTGTGGCCTGCTGATGGTCATGGCAGTGTCGGTGGTGTTGGTGGTGTTGGTGTTGGTGGTGGTGGTCGTAGGACTGTTGGTGTTGGAGGTGGTGGTGGTGGTGGTGGTGGTGGTGGTGGTGGTGGTGGTGGTGGTGGTGGTCGTGGTGGTGTTGCTGTTGTAGGGGGTGGTGTATTTGGAGTATGTTGTGATGAGTGGTAGGGGGTGGGGAAGGTGATGGGGTGTTGGAGGAGTCTGCGCAATACGGACGCGCGATCGAATTTGCTGTTGGTTCGAGTGGGCGCGAAAACGCGAGTTCGAACGCGATCGGTTTTACACGCGCCGCACAGATCGCGATCTTGATCGTCTGATAGATCCATCCAGTAGATAGTCTAGGTTCCATGTTTCCCTTTTTTATGAGATGTTGTACAAGAGCTGTGTATCACACAGATCACACCCAGCGCAAGAGCTGTGTCCTACAGATCTCACACTGCCAGCATGATATACAATATTCAGTAGGTCGTGCAGGTCATATATATCAGTGATCTGTGTATCTTCCCCAGAAGGGCTACGTACATAATACAATAGTGTTGGACGCAAGCTACGGTAGGGGTAGTACCTGATTTTTCTGAGAATTTTCGGGGAATTTTCGGAGAATTCTCGGAGAATTTTCGGAGGCTCCTCAGGTGAGGAGTTCTGTACCTCTCACCCGAAAAATTATTCTGGGAAATTTCTGAAAGTGCAGCCCGATGACCTGCTGTATATCCCAAAGCCTACTACTATTAATAGTATAAGAAGTAGTGGGTAATATCACCAGTAAATTTGTAAAAACGCTACTGGGTATTCCGCTGGAATTGAGTTGGCCCTGTCGGGGCTGCAATCCCGTTTGGGGGAGAAACTACTTGGAAATTGACTGATTTGTCCCCAGAACGTAACTGCAGTCCTAACAGCCCTAAAATGGTGAAGGGGCTCGGTCAGGCGCGTTTTTTTTGTTTTGGCCAAGAAGTGCAACCCGTATCATAAAAAGAGGAGATGGGTTCAAGTACACCCTTGACATCGGTCGAACGCAGCAACACGAGTTTTCTTGTCTGTATAGAAGCTCTCGCCTTCGTGCTCGTGGGGTTGACAGTGTTGGTGTTTAACCAGCCACTAGAGGGCGCAGAGATGGCGCCGCCGCGAGGCCAGCTTGGGTCCGCGTCCGGAGATGATCCCCCCTCTGCATCCCCACCCCGCGTGATCTGATTTTGGCTTGTTGGCCTGGTTTCTCCCTCTCCTCGCTTTTTTCGTCGTGTGTGTGTGTGTGTGTGTTTTTTTGTCGCGATTTTTGTGGTTATTTTTTCGCGATCGTTGCACCCAATCTTGGAGTGTTCTCGTTTTCGCTTCCGTTTTCGTTTTCGTTTTCGTTTCCTTTTTTTTTACGTAAGATACCGCAATCGCGTTCCGTATGATCGTATTCTCCCCCGAAGTATAGTGTGTGTGTTTGTGTGGGTGTGGGCGTGGGTGTGGGTGTGTGTGTGTGTGTGTTTTTTTTTTGTTTTTGTTTTTTTTGTCACGCACGTGTCTAATGACGGTTTTCGTCCGGTCGCAGCCGTTTCGTTTTTGTGGCAATCGTCTTCTTTTTCTCATGTTTTCGTATCACAATCGATCAGTCTGGTCTGTAACATACCGGGTACATATCAGTACAGTATACTTTTCGTACGACCACGGACTGCGTTGTATTGTGGCGATGAGTTAATGTCAGAACAACAACAACAACAACAACAACAACAACAACAACTACAACAACAACTATTCGTATATGTGGTCGAAGGGTGTTTTTCGCAAATTGCTTCTTCTTTTTATTCGCCATCGGTCTGTCTTAGAGCACAAATTTTTGGTCTTGTCTTTTTTTTTCTTTTTTTTTTTTTAACGTTCTGCACCGTGTGTACCATAGGTATGTATACTTTTCGAAGTACATACACGATATTATTATTATTATTATTATTATTATTATTATTATTATCATTATTATTATTATTATTATTATTATTATTATTATTATTATTATTATTATTATTATTATTTCTCTTGCCATCCGACAATGTGCAGCATGATCTGCAACATGGATCACTCATAACTTTCCCGGTTTTTTTTTGTTCTCTAGTCCCAACAACCGCAAGTGTCGCGGTTTTGTTCCTGTGTTTTTTGTTTTCACAACCCGTCCGTTTTCCGTTTTTTGTCGCGAGCGAGCAAGCGAGCGTTCGTTTTTTTTTTTTTTTTTCGTGTCTCGCGTGTGTGTGCGTGTGTGTTTTTTTTTCATCGTGTTGTCGTGTCTTATGTAAAATGGTATGTATCGTATAGCAGGTAGATAAACCGGAATTTACCTCTTTTTTTCTGATCGCGATACAGTAAATCGCAAAATTGCATTGTTTTTTTGTTTTTATTCACTATTTTCACAAACTGACCGGTTTTCCTTTCTTTTTTTTTTATCGCGAACGTATTTTTCGCGTCTTGATGTGCGTGGTCGTTCTGTATTTTTTTTTTGTATCTTATGTGTGTGTGTGGTCGTTCGTTCGTTTTTTTTTTTTTTTTTTGTGTGTGTCGTGTGCGTGTGTGCGCGCGTAGGAGCGGACCCGTCGGCTCGAACGTCCCGCGGTCACCAGGCGCTCCACCTCGCTGCGGAAAACGGCCACACGGAGACCGCCAGGATGCTCATTGACAGCGGCGCGGACCTGAACGCGAAGGACGGGGTGAGGGCCTATGCATGCATACACCGAAAACAAATTCCAAGTGCAGGCTTCTTGATTCTAACTGCTGCTGTGCTCTCTGTGTATACTGCTGTGCATAGGAGTACCATTAAAGTTTTTCGTGCGTACGCACACCGCTCTTGCCCCAAAATGTTCGATGTTTTTTTTTTCTCATACGCCGGACAGATCATCGGTTCCCACTCTGATGGTCCAGATATTTCGGGGCTTGTAGGTATCCATGATTTTGTACTGTGTGATGCATATATATAGCGCGTATTTTCCGAGTTGGAGACTCGTATTTTTCATGATCTGCTGATGTAGGGCGTGGATCCTGGGTTAGGATGATCTGTATCGTATAATAGACAGATCCTGCACAACCTCTGTGACAACGGCGGGTGAAAAATTAGATGATCTATCTGTGGCTGACATATTTGTAGATGATCTACCTGTAGCTGATATATGTGTAGATGGTCTATCTGTAGATGATCTACTTGTGGATGATCTATCTGTTCTAGGTGTGGATTTTTTGTTTTTTCTTCCCTGCCCTCTCCTTGTGGCTGTTTACAAACGCATCGAAGTTAAGCTTAACCTTTGCTGCGAAATATGTATGGTACGTGTATATATATATAACGAATGCGAAGACGGTGGTGACGAATCAAACGGCACATTTTGATGGCAGTGAACCGCCGCTGAAACTCTTCGGGTGATGGGGGCCTAGAGCAGCACTTGTGGTCATCGATTGGGACCGGACCTACAGTAAACCCCTAGAAGGTCTATATACAACCGTGCCGTATTATTGAGCTTGTTGTACCGGAGTTACAGTAGTAGTTTTGTTTATTTCGAGAGAATGAGAGTTTCTGATTTTGACGAGGCCCAAAAAAAGAGGGTGCCCAAAAAATTGCCTGAAGCCCCCCAGCCTGAGGTTTTGGTAGTATGTGGTGAAGCGTTTTCTGACATGGGGTTTTGTGTCCCCGGGTTTGAAATAGCCAAAAAAATAAAATAAAATGTTCAAGCACGGGGCAGCTATCGATCTAACGACAAGCAGCTGGACAGCGCCGCCGCCGCTTCGCGCCTAGAGCGGCTAATGGGAACCACGGGAACTGCGTTTCGGGGCTCCCTCCGTCCTGCTGGTGTGGTTTCTGCTGTACGATTGCTGCGCCATGGCGAGGCAGCTACATCTCGGCAGCCTCGACCCAAACACTCCGTCGGGAGCACAGCTAGCTCCAGCTGTGGCAGCAGCAGCAGCAGGATCCCGCTGTTCCCGGTTTTGTTTTTTCTCAACTCAAGGTCGACTCCAGACTCCAAAACGGTATCATACCAGTACTGTGCGCACGTATGGATAGTGGCATGATGCAGCAGCAATGCTGTTGTTGCTGGGTGGTACTACTGTACGAGTTCGTCGTTCTACTCGTTGACGACACAGCAGTAGCGTACCTGAGCCTGATACCTGGTCCGGATGTCTTCTCTCTTGTTGTGCGGTAACCACAGCAATATCAGTACGGGGGTAGTAGCGTGTTTGGGCCTGATCCGAATTCTTCTCTGCCTTGGGACCGAACAACCAAAACTATCGACAGCTGTTTTTACAGCGAAATATATTTTGCAAGTGTCGACGAGACAACAACAACTATAACGGGGGACCATAGTAAATAGGACCAAATGTTGTTCAACAGTAGTAAAAATAGGGAAATATATAGGTTTTTGTCCTATTTACGACGGTCCCCCGCTATTCTACCACCGCATGCCACCCAGCAACGCACACAAGTTGATGACAGTCATAAATACCCTACTTGGCGAGTTCCCAGCGACATCTATACTGTCTTACTATTACAGTGGTTATGTGTGTCATATTACAATATACGCGCACCAGGTACCGGGTATGTCATAGGTTGCATCAATTTGTCTGTCTGTGTTTCTCCCTCTTGCACCACACCACACCATACCATACCATACCATATCATGCCAAATCATCCCACACCATCCCATCCCATACCCCATGATCCCACATCATCCCATCCCATCCCCCATGCCCCATCATCCCATGACACAGCTAAATTTATAGTCCGTCCCATGTCCCATGCAATCCGACCCTACTGTACCCCATCTCCTATCCCACCCCACCCCACTACATCCCATCCCATCCCATCTCATCTCGTATATCATCCCATCCCATCTCACCCCATACCGTTCCATCCCATGCCACATATCCAAGCCCGTAGCCATCCCACATCTCATCTAACCCAACATCGTATCCCATCCCATTCTCCGTTCGACATCCCATCCCACCCGACCCACCCGACCCCACCCCACCCCACCGTATCCCCCTCTATTTCCCAGGTCCTTTACTCCCCCCTCCACTGGGCGGCCCAATACGGTCACCTCGAGGTGGCGTCGCTGCTCCTGAAGAAGGGGGCCGGGGCGAGCCACAAGGCGGACTACCTCGACACGCCGCTCCACCTGGCCTGCCTGCTGGGGCACAGCGCGGTGGTGGCGCTGCTGCTGGAGAGCGGGGCCGACCCGTCTGCGATGGATGAGGACGGGCAGGTGATACATTCTTTGCTTTAAGAAGGGATGTATTCTACAGCCGCTCTGGGCGTTGCGCATGTGTGGGACCGCTTGACCTTGGCATTCGTGTCTAAACGCGGTCCCTGTGTTTCCTCCAAGACTCACGTACCGGTGGTCCCTGTGTGTGTGTTCTTCACATTAAACCGTTCTTTCTACCCGTCGACATCCAGCACAACCAGTGTCCGTGCCGATTCTTCAATCCTAGAAGAGATACAAGTTCTGTGGTCACAAAGCTACGCCACAGAGATACTACGTTGCCACGTATGCAGTAAGCACTGCAGTGGGCAATGCAATGCCATGCCATCATACTAGATACGACAGGCACGACATACGCAATATATGAAATAGGGAAACGAAAAGAAACAATCAAAGAGAAAACAAAAAGAAAGTAGACAAATCGAAAGAGAAGAAAAAAAAAATGAAAGCAAAAACTAGAAGAAACAATCTGTCGTGCCCCCCCCCCCGCAGGCGAGGTGGCCAACACTTGAAAAAGAACGAGCTGGAAAAAAGAAAAAATAACAAAAACACCACTGCTTGTAAGCAGAGTAAGACAAAGAACCAAGGGAAAAAAACAAAAACAAAGGGAAAATAACAAAATAACAAAGGGAAATAACAGGCAGACCAAAGCCCAAAGCACCCTCCAGGTGGCGGCAGCAGTTTGTGGTACTAGTAGTATAGCCAGGTTCCCCCTGCTAATCCGCCTGGTACCTTGCTACCCAGACTGCCGTCTCCGCCCTGCGTTCGTCAACTATGCCCAGCCCCTTGGCGTCAGACAATACGAAACGAGCAGAGCGGGTTTGTCATCCAACCACGCCACACGGCTCCTTCAGTACGGCTTATCAATCAGGAAAGGAAGAGAAAATAAAATAAAATGAAAATCACGGAGAGTCAGCGCAAGAAAGAAAAAAACAAAACAAAAATAGAAGACAAGGGAAGACCACGTTCGAACCAGCTGCACCAGTTGGTGAACCTAGTAGTATGGTCATTTTTTTACTTCCTAGTCGGCCTGGTGCCTTGCTACCCTGTCTGCCATCTCCTTCCTACTTTCGTCTACCGCAGTTTCCCTTCTACCCCTCCTGTTCCCCCCCCTCTCCGCATTCCCTTGGTCTGGCTTTCTGCCACTTCTCCTGTTGCCCCCTCCACCCCCATTCCCTTGGACACCATCCATGGCGGATGCGCGGCGCTGCCTACTCATCTCAGCCTCAGCCTCGTGCCACCTCACCATACACCGTTCGGCTGCTTCAACGATCCCCCGGTACCACTTCCCCGCCTTGTTGGCTGCAGTGGACCACAACGCGGTCTCAACTCCAAACACCAAGGGGGCAACTTCCGTTGACCCTTCGATGGCTCGGAACTCCCTAAGGTCTTCGACTATGCATCTATGCCAAGTCTTACACTGTCCGCCTGGTCTCGGGTTCTCCCCACCAGCTATCGTCCCGAACATTACCCGACTGGGTAATCGCTCCTTGCTTTGCCGTGCCACGCCCCCCGCAAAAAAGAGCCGCCGTTTACGAATGGTCGTTTCGATGCTCTCGCAATGTGTCATCTTGACGGCCTTCGCGTACGGTGGCATGGTCAGTACGAAGTCGGCGCTGGAAGCCAATGACTCGCAACAAGACTTGGTGGTGTATGGGGCCGGTTTCCCTCTAGAGAGTGCGCCCATGTGAAATCGCTTGGCACGGATGGAATTACCCAGGGTGGCGGCGTGCGGAGTAATGCGGGTTTCCGCTATATATATATAGTGCTGGTTTTGTTGGCCAAAAGAGATAACCTACTGTAAGTGTTGGTGGTCCCTGTATAGTACCGGTTGAGTGGTGCCGGTTGCCCGCTGTCACTTAGGACGGACAGGTGATACATATATATCCTCTATATGTATATATATACCCCATGGTATATATATACACCAGGTATATACAATCCTTCGCGACGCCTAAGAGCGAAGCACTCGCTTCCGATTCCGTCTTGAATTTAGGCTGGGACTCCAGACGCCTTCGCTTTCCTGGCTTCGTGCTTGCTTTTTCGACCGCTTTCCTCGAGGGTCGCGCTCGCCGGGCTCCGACGGGTGCTCTCCCGTGCGCGCATCTCGGAGTCTCGCGCCGCCGACGAGCTAGGCGACCCCGAACTCGAAGGATCTTTGCCGGGGCGAGGAGACACGGAGGTTTTATTTCCTTCGGTCCGGGAGATTTGTTTCGCTGCTGTTGCTCCGAAGAGCTTATTTGTGACATACTCGATCTTAGCTTTTTTCAATCCGAGGTTCGATCCCTGGGCCTTGCTGATGCGTCCGCTTTCTCCCGACTACCTTGCTGTGCGGGCCGCCATCGGCCTGATCGACCCCCTCGGTCTTGCCTTACTCGGTGGCTGCCTTCCCTTGCCCCTCTCTCTTCGCGGGGCGACTGCACGCGCCTTCTCGGTGTATCGCACCGTTCTTGGTACCAGATCGTTGCATATCCCGGTGATTTATTTGGTGTTTCATAATTCGGCACGTCTTCTGTTTTCGCCGGTGGAATGGAATGAAGGTTGTTGGGGAGTATGAATTCGGCTGAGTGTTGTGAGTTCGATCAGAAAAACCAACCAATCACATCGTAGGGTATCATACAGGTGGTCGTACATGCTCGGACTGTCTACTGCTGCTGAAAGGTCTGACCTCTGGAGGCTCATTGGAATACGAGTACTAGCAACGACAGCAGCAGTGCAGTAGTTCAGAGGCGTTCTACTTCGAATATGTACGTACAAAACTTTGTTTTCGCCGGTCGAATTGAGTGAAGATTGTTGGAAAGTCGGCTGTGTGTTGTGAGATCGGTAAGAAAAATCGACCAATGGTGTCGGAGGATATCATACGTGGTCGTACATTCTCGAACTGGATACTGCTGCTGTAAGGTCTGGTCTCTGGAGGCTTTTTGAGATACGAGTTCTACTACAGCAGCATCAGTACAGTTGTTCAGAGGCGTTCTACTGCAAATATATCCAAAGCAAAATAAAATATCCATACCGAGCGTGCCCAATGAGCGTGTCTGACATGAATATCACGGAGCTTCCAGAGTTGAGTTTCAATCATTCAATCAATCGGTCGTACTCACAGCAGAAGTTTTTCACTCTGGAAAAATAAATAATATCCAGATGCGAGGTATTTGTTAAATAAATGGGAGATACGGACCCGCTTTAAAGATACGACCCTTCGTACCAGGTATATAAGATATGGTGTTCGGCTGTACCATTTTCTGGTGAAAAACGCGTCAAGTTGTTTCGGCGAGCACTACTGGAGGTAATCGAGGGCTGGAGACTGCTTGCTCCGACTGCAAATAGTCGCAATATGTCGGGGTTTTGTGCTGCTGTAGATACTGCTGCGTGTGCTACAGGTATATCTAACATAAATATTTCGGGATTCACACTGAAAATACTGCACATGTCAACAGCACTTTGCGGTGTTTCTGTATTGCCGATCGATATCAGGTATCAGGTATCGAGTGTTCGATACTGCTCATGCTCGCAGTATCTCAATTACTGCCTGTTCTCAGGATTGAGTGCGACTGTTCTCGCAGTAACTTGAGCGTATGCTGCAAGCTGTTGTCTGCTGCGATGCCGTACGTACCGCTGCTGTTGTGCTGCTGCTGGTCTTGCGGCTGGGTTTGCACAGCTGCAGCTGCAGCAACCGACCGCAGCAGCAGCGAAGCCTGCTACTACTCCTGCTGCTGTTGCTGCCATTTTGCGAGTTGTGCTGCTGCTGCTGCTGCTGCCATCGCTTTCGTGTGCGGGAGAGACCCTCTCTTCTGCACAAGCGCCGTTGGAAGTAGGTACAGCTCGCCGTAGATATTGTAGGTGTGATTTCGGCGTGGGTATTGGGTGCTTGGCAACTGGGCAGATAAAGGGCAGCAATCCTATCGTAAACAAAATCGAAGTGTTCTCATTTCTACTAAGAACTATGAGAAGCCTCTCAGAACTGAGCTGATTTCTGCCCCCTCCAGCAGCAACTGAGTTCCATAGTATCGATGGTTTCCTGGCCCATATTGCTAGACGGCTCTGGTTTTCGGGCTTTAGAGTAGATGGCTGAAAAAGACAGCAATAATAACGTCGCAAAATATGGCGATAAAAGTTGGTCTACAATGCGAGTGAGACAGATACAAAAACTGAAAACTGAGAACTGACACTCGGCATTGCCTTTTTCCTGCACCACTTGGCATTGACCTTATCCAATACCTGTGCTCTCAGCGCTCCTCAGCGTTTCTTAGACGTATTTTTTTGCGTTGTTCGTGCTAGCGTGATATGAGGTTCTGTACTGCCTCATCGTAATCCCCGATCCCGACTGTGTCGGGGGCGGCCTCGGGTGTGCTTGCGCCGTTCCCTGGCTGCCGGCTGGCCGGGTGCGAATACGTTAGTTTTGAGTTGGACCAATTGAGTGGTCGATACTTGATTTATGACACTCTCATGGCCGAAGAAGTTGGTTGTCGATCTACCTTTGCCCCGCGAGGCCTACTCTTGCCCCATCAAACCCTCTTCCAAAATATTATATTTTTTAAGATTAGGATGTCGTTGACAGCTGTGGCCGGGTGTGCTGTGCTCGTTTCTTGCAAAAGCTTTTTATTATAACTTCAGCTGTGAGTTGGACGAGTTGAATGTTCGATACTTGATCTATCACAGTCTCGTGGCCAAAGATTTTGGTTGGCGGCCTACCTTTGCCCTGTCAGGCCTACATTTGACCCGTCAAACCCTCTTCTGAAATATGATAGTTTTGAGCATTGGGATGTCCATGACGGCTGTCCGTCAAGAGGCAAATGTGCCTTCAACCTACATATTTGCTCGCTCGTGACGGTAAAAATGTTCTTTTTTCGATTCCAGCACCCAGATTGGACCTCTTCTCCTTGGGCCGAAACGGGAGAGGCTAAATCCTCCGCGGCTTTCGACAGCTCATGGCGGCAAGAGTGTGGGGAATATGGGCTGGGGTGGCGGGTCTCATGCTCCGCCGTTGCTTGTGCATTTGAGGGTTGGGCGTTCCGATTCGGGCTATTTTACGCGTGAACGCACGAGTTTTGCACAAACATGTTGAGACTGCTCTGCTGCTGCTCTGCTGCTGCTGCTACGTGCAGCTGATGTATTGTTCTGCTGTTGCTGCTCATGCAATCCCCGTCGCGGAGTAGGTTGGCCTAAGGTATACGAGGTATATCAGAAGAGGGTTTGGCGTCCAAAAAAGCCTGACGGGGCAAAGGTACCTGGTAGGCCGTTAGCCAAAATATTCGGCCACGAGAATGATAAATCAATTGTCGACCACTCAATTGGTTACGCACAGCAGACCTATTTGAAATATTTCTGTAGAAATCGAGCAACAGCACACCCGGTCAGCCGTCAACCAGGGCACGCCACCCTCTCACGCTTTCCTCTCGTCAAGGTTTACGCAATAATAAGTTCCTACCAGCACGAGCACGCACTCGGCGAGACTCGATCCCACAACTTTACTGTAGTGGGGACGAGGTTCACCAACTGCAAAGTAACTCCATCGGGGACGCCATTTTAAGTTTCCTCGTCGTGCCTCACAGTGCTCCCCTGCCTCGACTGCTGCCGTGGGCGGCCTCGGGCACGCGTGATGTGCTACTGCAGCTGCTACTACCGCTGCACTGCTGCTGCTCTGCTGCCGCTGCTGCTGCTGCTGCTGCTAGGGGCAGCTGCTGTGTTGTTTTTGTTGCTGCTGCTGGTGCTCACGCAGGCCCCCTCACGGGGTAGGTCGGCCTGAGATAGATCGTTAGGCGTTTCCTCCTCGTGCGCCACCGGGTTCCCCTGCCCCGACTGTTGTGCCAGAGGCAACCTTTGGGCGTGCATGATGTGCTACTGCTTCTGCTGTTGCCGCTGTTCATCCGCTGCCCTGGTGCTAGTGCTATGTATGTCCTGCTGCTGTTCTGTTCCGCTGCTATTAATAGTGTTCCTGCTTTGTCTGCGTTATGTTTTTGCTGCTGACCCCCATGTGAGCATGGTTATTGTGCTACTCAACTCCTCTCGGTGATCTATCTCCCGATCTTAAAGCTGAAAGGCGGATCCATCTGCTTCGGAAGCTGTACGAGTACCGTCTCGTAGTTGACATTTTTTTGGCGTCTCGGCGGAGGTCTCGTGCCAGCGTAATACTCGTATGATATGTACCTGTACGCTATGCTGCTGCTCGCTGCTGCTGAACTTGCTGCACCAACGTAGTCGCCGGCGCTTCGTACTGTCGTTTAACTCGATCGACTGCTGCTCGACTAATTGTTTAGTAGCTATCTGCACCGGAAGTATACCGCACGGACGCCGAGCGTCTCGTACGCAGTACTTTGTAGTGCTACTTGCTGCTGTATTCGAACGAGTAATGCATTGTTGGGCCGGATGGCGGATGACAATGCTTGTTTGTCTCGTGTTTGCAACGTTTTCAATCTGTTCGCTCAAAATGTTTTTTTTTTAATGCACCCCTTGGCAGTACTGTCGCACTAACAGCCTCGAATTGCATGCCGGTACGCCCTTAACCGTTACGGGCTTGCTCGGAGCCGCAGGCGGGCGTCAGCCCACCGCGGCGAAGCCCCCCTTGTATGTATATATATATATATATATATATTATATGTATAGGGGTTCTTTCAGGTCTGACGTTGCGGCTGGATTTTGGGGTTGGCGTTTGCGGCTGGGTTTTGAGGGGGGGTTGGATTTTCGAGTCGGGGTTGGACTTTGGAGTTGGAATTAGATTTTAGGGTCGGTGCGGGAGTTTTAGGGTTGGGGGGGTTAGGATCGGGGCTTTGAGGTTGGAGTTGGGGCTGTCGTTGAAGTGTCGGGGTTGTTTTTGTTCTTGAGGTTGGAGTTGGGGCTGGCGCGGTCATTTGGCGTGAGGGTCGGGGGGAGGGGGTGTACTCGATAGGAGAGATGTACTCGATCTCATGCATGGCCGTAGTCGTATGACCATAGACCCTCGCATCCCTACAATGCCGGGACGGAGCATGTCGGGTTTTCACCGACTAGGCAGACATTGCTTGCACCAAGCGCGAAGCGCCGTGAGGTGTCCGGTTAGTCGCATGAAGGGTGAGCTGCATCCTATTGCTAAGAACCGCTTGTGAGGCGGACTTGCATATGGACGACAGCTTCAATGAGTTGATTTAATTTCCGGTGTAGGCAATTCCAGAGACAGCAATGGGAGTACTATGTAACTACCGGGGGGGGTGGGGTTTTTGGGGGGCGGGGGGGTCGTCGTGACGCTGCTGCTCGAGAGCGGGGCTGACCCCTCCGCTATTGAACGAGGACGGGGAGATTTCTGCGCTCGATAGGAAAAGGAGTTGGGGTTGGGGTTGTGGCGAGGTTGGAGTTTGAGCTGAGATTTTGGAGGTCGCGGGGTTTTGGCGACCCCGTTTCGGGGTTGGGGCTCTGGTGCGAGAGGGAAGAAAGACGGGTTTAGGATTTGTTTTTCGCCTTCTTTTTTTCCCAGGTGCGTATTTTTGTACCTGCTTGCACTCCACCCAGACAAGCCACATTGTTTTGCTAACCCCTCCGTGAGCAACCTTCCCATTCAGCAATGTCAGCCTGGCCGATGAAAACCCGACGTGCTCCGTCTCGGCATGGACGCGAGGGCCTTCGACCATACGACTACGGCCATGCATGAGATCGAATACATCTCTCCTATCGAGTACACCCCCCCCCCCACCCCCCCCCCTCATCGTCTCTACAGGGGTGCGTGGTCAATGGTCAAATTACTAAGGCAAGCAACAAATGAGTACGCCCCCCCTCCTCCGCCCCTCCCTCTTTACCCCCCCTCCCCTTCCGCTTCCCTCCCCTCTCCTCCCTCCCCCTCCCCCCCCCCCCCCCCACCCCCGTCCTCACGCATGTACACCGCCGGGGCTTGCAGGTCCCGGAACAGGTGGTAGGAATGGCGGAAGGGGCCGAGCTCTCGGAGGCGGAGAGGTCGGCACTCGTGTTTGCTGTGGCGTCGAGACGGAGACTGTTGGCGGCGGCTGCAGACGCCGGTAAGAGCCTTCATTTCATTCAGCCGGTCGATCTGTGTGCCGTCAGCCGGTCGGTATGCCTCAATCACGGGCCGGGTCGGGCCAAGTCTCGCGGGTCAGGTTGGGTTGGGTCAGGTTCGGTCGGTTCGTGTAAGAGTGACCTGACCCGACCCGTCACGACGCGATGCGACCCGATCCGACCCGTGAGATGAAAAAATGTTCCTGACCCGTGAACATCCCTGCTTATTTATAACTCCGTTAGAACCTTCATGCACGTTTTGGGGGACAAACTACTGGGAATGTGCGCATGGGATAATTTCTGCAGTATACCTGGTTAGGTGAGCTTGGACAGATATATCGTATACATCATACAGATCAGATAGATCACATAGGTCATATAGATCAAATACTGTAGATCATACAGATCATATAGATAACATAGATCACACATATCGTATACATCATATATATCATTTACATCGTATACATCATATAGATCACACATATCATACAGATCATGTATGTCCTCTCACGTGCCGTTGTGAGGTCGCTGTGCATGATCTGTCGGACAGCACAGATCCAACCCAGGAAAAAACGCCTCCTCAGACCATGCAGATTTTGTTCGGGTCCCCACAGATCAGGAATTGATCGGCCCTCAAATATCTACCACGAGAGGTTCATATTAATAGTAAATAGGACCCATCTTCCACATTAAATACAGTATGTTGTACAGTATTTTCACCGTGCTTATTAGATCCTGATCTGATCTGTCTGATGTGTCTTGGGGGCGGAACCTCCGTCCCAACCACCTACTATACGACCGATCCCCAATTCGTTCGACACTGCCATCCACAGGCAAAGAAAGACAATCCGACTCACAAGCGGTTCTTGTTGATAGTAAGGATGCAGTTCGCCCTTTCTTTCGCCTCGCCCCAAGACCCTCGCGTTTCGCTTCGCGCTTGGTGCAAGCAGCGCCTGCCTGGCCGGTGAAAACCCAGCGTGCTCCGGTCCGCGCACTGTGTAGGGAGGGGAGCGTCTATGGTCATACGACTACGGCCCATGCATGACCCCGCCTATACTTCGTATGTTATATATAGGTTGGGTTGGCGTCCATTGGCAACGACACGGTAGAACATGCCGCTCACTACTTGAGCTAGACAACCAGGGTACTGATTTTTTTTTTGGGGGGGTCAGTCACAGCTGGCGATCGAGGTATCATAGATCGTTTGTGCGGGGTGGAGAACCTTCGCTCCGCACAAGGGGAATGATCGCATCACGTAGTGTTCATGCAGTGAGAGACATTCACGAGGCAGTTACATAGCAGTCCCATTGCTGTCTCTGGAAGTGGCCACACCGGTGAATAGCTTAACTTGTCGAGGCTTGTCATCCATGTGCAAGTCCGCCTCACGAGCGGTTCCTAGGTAGGATGCAGCTCGCCCTTCATGCGACTCGCCCGACACCTCACCTTTCCCTTCGCGCGCCGTGCAACAAGCGCTGTCTGCCTGGCCGGTGGCAACCCGACATGCTCCGTCCCGGCATTGCGGGGATGCGAGGGGTCTATGGTCATACGACTACGGCCATGCATGATATCAAGTACCCCCCCCCCCCCCCCCTCCCCCCGCTTCTCCCCACCCCCCTCTCCGAATGACCGGCTAGCGCTGTCATCGCCCCCGGCTGCCACCCGCGGACAGGCTCTAGGTGGCGGGATCTCTGACGCCGCCTCCCGTGCTGTAACGGGTGGCTTCTCTTCCGAAGACGATAACGAGGATGAGGAGGAGGAGGAACAGGATGAGGGGGAGGATGAGGAGCGGGAGGGGGGGCAAGCGGCGGAGGAGGAGTGGAGGGGGGGAGGGGAGAGTGAGCGGAGGAGGAGAAGGAGGAGGAGGACGGAGGGGGGGAGGGGGGGCGGATTAGTGGACGGAAGCAGCAACAGCGAAAATGATAACGATAACAATAACGATATCAGAAACGATATCGATAATATTGACGATATCAGGAACGATGACGGTAACGATACCGATATCGGTACCGATACTGGTCACGGAAATGATAACGATACTGACATCTATAGCGGTTACACTAACGGTAACAACAACGAGGACGACGACGTTGAGCTCCGAGCTAACCCTGACAGTCGCCTGCCTCAAGGAAGCGGGCACCCAGTTCCGGGAAGCGCGGTTCGGGGGCTTGTGTCCTCGGGCAGGGAAGGTGCCTGCGGGAGGGGGGGAGGGGAGGGCGCGGGCTCTCGCTTGGCGTTGGGGGGCAGGGGGGGCGGCAGGGGGGGAGGGCACAAGCGGGCGTCGCGAGAGGACCAGGCGAGTTACTCGTATACACGCGTACTTCGTACTCGTATATACGCACACGCGTGTACGCATAGACTCGCTCACAGATGTCTCTTCTGTTTTTTTTTTCCCCTTGGTTACAAGAGCCTGCTGCGCCCTTAAGAGAGTCTCAAGATTGATAGTGGTCGCTTCTCGCACGATCCTTGCGTTGTTCACGTCATTGTTTTCTCTTGCGTGCTTTCTGTACGTTATTCAGTGTGTCCACACCATCTTCAGGATAAATATTCCCACATGAAATTCAGGATGGAAGATCCCGCACTAATTAATGTCGAGATTAAAAAATCCGGCAACCGAAAAGACGTCGAGATGTGGCTTCTCAAAACCGGACTCAGAATCGAAATCCCGTCTAAACTGATGAGCGAGATAGCCGATCCCACGATACTGTAGTTCGAGACAGCAAATTCCTGTGTACAGCAGCGCAGCAGCATGGTTACAGTCGAAGCCTGTATGCGCGCGTACATGCATGCAAACGCGGTGTAATATAACACCAGGTACAAGATACTGCGTTCTTCATGCGAGCAGCAGTGGTACGAGAATGCGCCAGATACACCTACAGCGGCATGGCGGGTACGTATGTCGATGAAAAACTGCGCTCCGCGGGCGGCTCGATTTGCATGGGGTATGCGCAGCAGTAGGATACATAGTGGGTGCATCATATAAATAGCCAGGCACCGTTTCTCCTACGCCCAACCCCAACTCCAACCCCAACTCCAGCCCCAATCCCAACTCCAACCCCAACCCCAGCCCCAACCCCCACGCTCACCCCCGCCCCCGGCCCCGACCCGGACGCACGCAGGTCTCGCGGCGGCCGCTGTCCCACGAGCACAGCGCGGCGGTGGCGGAGCTGGCTAGGCTTCGGATCGAGCTCGACCGGGCCCGCAAGTGCGTGGCGTGCCTCACCCGCGAGAGGGACACCCTGCTGTTCCCCTGCAAGCACCTCGTGCTTTGCGGCGCCTGCTACAAGCGGGTGGTGCACCAGGCTGAGAGGGATGCGGATGCTGATGCTGATGCTGGTGGTGCTGGCACTGGTCGTGGTGGGGGTGGTGAGGGCTGGGGTGGTAGTAGTAGTGGTGGTGGGGGTGGTGGTGGGGGAGGTGACGGGGGTGGGGGTGGGGGTGGGGGTGGGCGAAATGGGAGGTGCCCGACGTGTCGCGCTGACATTTGCGGGCACCTCAGCGGCATTATCATCAATTGAGGGTCGTCTCTTGGAACGAAAAACGTCAGTACACGTCAGAAATAAAGGAACATGTGCTGTAGAGCGAAACTCGTTAGCGTCGACTCGGAGACATATTAGGGAAAAAAAAGACAACAGTCAAGACAAGTTGATACACGGGAACCCCTACGAATGCTACTCGTACGCGTGAGGGAGGAACTAAGTACAAAACGAGAGCATGACGGGCGAAGAAAAGGGAAAAACATGTGACTGCATGGGATGTGTAAGAAACGGGTGGGGAGGAGGCGTGGGGAGGGGAAGGGGAGAGAGGAAGAGTGCGGAGAAGAAGTGTTACTTTGTACAACGCACTGGTGTGGGGGCGGGCGGGGGGGGGGGTGTACTCGATAGGAGAGATGTTCTCGATCTCATGCATGGCCGTACTCGTATGACCATAGACCCTCGCATCCCTACAATGCCAGGACGGAGCATGTCGGGTTTTCACCGACCAGGCGGACATTGCTTGCACCAAGCGCGAAGCGCCGTGAGGTGTCTGGCGAGTCGCATGAAGGGTGAGCCGTATCCTACTAAGAACCGCTTGTGAGGCGGACTTGCATATGGATGACAGCTTCAATGAGTTGATTTAATTTCCGGTGTAGCCACTTCCAGAGACAGCAATGGGAGTACTATGTAACTGCCTCTTCGGTGCCTCACCTTGAACACTACGTGATACGATCAGTTCCCTTGTGCGGAGTAAAGTTTCTTTACCTCGCACAAATGATCTAACTCGAGGACCAGCTGTGGGCGACCGCCAAAACAAGAGCAAAAAAAACGGTACCCTGGTTTTCTAGCTCACGTAGTGAGCGGCATGTTTTACAGTGTCGTTGCCAACCGACGCCAACCCAAACCTATACTGGTATATAATAGGGGGGGGGGGTTAGGGAGGAGGGGGGGGGATTTGTTTGTTTTTGGCCGACCGCTAGCTTTCGTGGGGGGAAAAACCTGTTGCCGGGGTTTCCACTACTGTAGACAGGCGTGTCGGACCTCATATCACGTTTAGGCTGTACATATACCGGAGTGCTTTGTGCGTGGTAAACGTTTCGCGTTCCGTTAGCGTTTTTTTATACCGGATGGAGGGTGGGTGAGGGTGGCGCCGGGGGAGATTTTGTTTTACAACCGGTTTGGGGGGGGTTGTAGAAAAAAGGCGTTATTTCATCGCCCGGTTGGTGGCGGCCACTCGCCGCTTGCCGACGTCAGAAGCTCTTTTGTTTTGTTTCGAGGAAGAGGGGGGGAAGCGGGGGCGCTAAACGAAAAGTTGTTTTTTCGGTGCCTGCACAAACGTTATAAAACGGATCCTTTATTTTGTTTTTTACTTCTTTCTGTTTATTTTGACGTATGATACCGTATGCTTCGTACATGATTTGTAGCTATAATTTTACCCTTGTTTTTCTACTTTTCGGTGTTTTAACCGTTGTCTTTCAATCGCTTTTTTTTTCGACCGTTATTGTTTTGCCCGTTTTGTTTTTCAACGTTTATTTTTCAACCGTTTTTTGTTGTTGTGACTGCTTGCTGCTGCGTTTTCAGCTACTTTTTTTTTTGTGTGTTTATCCTCGGGCGGATTGGTGAAAATAAAGCTCAAGCTCGCCACACTCCCACGTTCCAGTTTCGTGTCGTGTGTCAATTTAACCGATAGCAATACCGGCACAGGCTGCTTCTGTTTTTTGTTTTTTTCAACCCTCGGTTTGATATTTCAACTTCTTTTGTCCTTCAACCTTTGTTTGTTTTTCAAGGAAAGTATTAATGGGGATCGGGAACCGATTTGATAATAATCTGCAGTTTGCTGTTGTAGAGAGACTTCGGACAGAACCATGCCAGTACAAGTACGGGGTATGTTTTTGTTCCCAACAAGATCAGACGGCCTTTTTGTTGCCTCAACTTTTGGAGGGGGGGGGGGGGGGGGGGGGGGGGGTGCTCGGTATCATGCATGGCCGTAGTCGTATGACTGTGGACCCTCGCATCCCTACAACGCTGGGACGGAGCACGTCGGGTTTTCGCCGACCAGGCAGACATTGCTTGCACCAAGCGCGAAGCGAAAAGGGAGATATTCGGCGGGTCGCGTGAAGGCGGGGAGGGTTGGGGGGGGTATCATGGGAGCGGGTGTACATCGATATCTTACATGGCCGTAGTCGTGTGTGTGTGGGTGGTGAAACTGCCTACCTTGCCACCTGCGATTAAATCCTGGTCGGAGGTACGAAGGTTTTTGACTAGTCGATGGCGGGGGCAAGATTTAATAAGTGGTTCGGAGATACGTCTGGCCGGCCGTACGAGGATCAAGAGCCGGCTTGAGAACAACGCACAGCAGCAATAGTATTAAGTACAGCCGCAGGGAGCGAGCGTAGTGTTCAACTAGAAGCGGTAAAGAGAGCACAGCGTTTTAGTGCGAAAGGCAAGGGTAAAAGTCGAGTTTTTTGCGGTGTGCGGAGATGCAGCCGCTGGAAGTGCCAAGATTCAGCTACAGCAGTAGCGTTAACCCCTTTAGAACCGCGGTCCCGTTTTGGGGACAAACCAGTCAAATTTCAAGTAGTTTGTCCCCAAAACGGGACTGCGGTCCTTAAAGGGTTAATGGTGATTCCTCAATAGTGCCGGTTCAGTAGCGTTTGTTACCGGGAGTAATAGTAAGTGGTGCTCCTGGTGTTTTTTTGGCCGGCACGGTTTTTCATTTTTTTTTTACTAAAACCTACATATTCCCCACTCCGGAGTAGTGCCAGTTGCCGCAGGAGTAGTGCCGGTTTTTTCAGGCTGGCGCACACCGACACGGCTGATTGATGTGCTAGACAAAGTACGTAGCACTGTAGTAGCGGTGAGGAGTCACCCCACGGTGGGGGTTGCACGGTTTGGGTCAAATATTTCTGACCGACTGAGTTCCCTAAGTGGGGAACCAGCAGTTGGGATGAAACATTTAATCACTCGTGCATTCGTTTTAGGACTAGCGCATAGAAGTGCCGGTCGGGTGGCGCGGACAATTTTCTTTCAAGTACTGTTGTGTCGGGTGAGATATTGAGCTCCTACTGTGAGGGGCTCAGGAACTTCTGGTGCACCCCTACCGTGGGATGGCTCTGAGAAGATGCAGCTATAGCTAGCTGAGGAAACGCTACATACAGTAGATTTAGCGAAACGGTCGGAAGAATTACGATTCCGCTTAAATTTATGCTGTAGCGGTGCAAAGACGCAAGCTGTACGTGAGGAAGATCAATATTCACACACAGCTATTGTTATAGCAAGGTGGAAACGGTGACGCTGTAGGTACACCCGTCCTTGTAGGGGTAGGTTGATATTCAGCCGCGGCGGCGGTGGTACCAAGTTGACAGCCCCAGGATGGAGATGAAACAGGAAAGCGGCGCGAACGCATGGGCTATATATAGCGGTACGTAAAGCTGGCTGGAGGGACGGGGATACCAATAGCGGTGCGAATATACATGTAAAAGACGACTGAATCAGCGTTGTCAAGATGCGGCTACAGGTAGAGGCATACCAGTAAAGTACTACTACTTTCTGTACGACTAGCAGTACGAGGATACAGCTAGCTGCTACGTACCGCTCGAAGATATTGCTGGCGCTACGAAGATATGATGCAGGTGCACGGCAGCAGTTATACAGCAGGTGTTACTGAGTAGTAGTAGCGGTGCGGAGGGAGATAGGCTACAGCAAACAGCTGTTGGTAGATGAAAGAAAAAAGGAAACCCGGGCGCAGGGACCAGACAGACCAACTTGAAGTGCGGAGGCCTTGTCGGCCGTACGTACCCAATTCGAAGCATAATTGAGGGCTTCTTACCACCAACCAGACCACGTCTTGAAGAAGTGGTGAGGCGAAATGTTACGAGGAAATTGCAACGGCCCTTAACTACCAGGTAGTGTTTTTTTTGGCTGAAAAACCCATGATTTGAAAAAACTCCATGATTTGAAAAAACTCTTGACCCGACCTGACCCGACCCATGAGATTTGAAAACCTCTTGACCCGACCCGACCCGACCCGTGATATTTTGAATACCACGTTACCCGCGAAAAACCCTGATATTTTTTTACCCACCCTCGCCAAGGTTCAGCTCGTTTGTGTCGCCGCCTGTCTGTGGTGGTGTGCTGTGTTTCCCTCCTATCAATAGCTCCCTCGTCGAACACACCCAAACGGTGGTTTGTGTACTACCCTAATAATGGTACAATTGTTGTTACTGTTGCCATCTGACAATGTGTTGCGTGAACTTGAACGTTGACTGCTCACAAGCACTCTCCGAAAGAAGAAGGACGCAAAAAAGCCTTCTGCACAGACAGGGTCTAAATATCTTATCACGTGTCTATTTCCGGCTTGAGTTCCATTTTTTTACTCTATTTAGTCGCTGTTGTTCTTTTACTTTACCTCTCAGCTCGTACTTTTGTTTCTATTATAAAATCTTTATTCGCATCCAAGCGCCATCCCCACGCCATCAGAGTGGGTCCGTCATAGTATCGTCTTGCAGGCTTCAAGTATAGACGGACACCTTAGCAAGAGTCAACTGTGTGATGGGGTAGCACATCCACCCTATATAGGAACGCCCATACCCGTTTGCGAATCTTATACGGCTAAACGTAGCGTTTTGGGAATATACCCGTATGCCAATCTTATGGCTGCACGTAGGGCCTCCGGGTAGTGGCTTATTTCTTACGTTAGGCGTTGAAGTGTCACTACGAGGTGTGTGGGGTGGATATATCATCTCATTTTTGTTGTTGAATAGCCGCATCTTCGATCTCTCTTCCCGATTTTGGGATGATATGGTCATCATCCTTTCTCGTCGTATAATCTGTATCTATGACTATTCAGGGTGGGCTGGTG
The DNA here is from genome assembly GCA_031213475.1 of Nereocystis luetkeana. Taxonomy (NCBI): domain Eukaryota; class Phaeophyceae; order Laminariales; family Laminariaceae; genus Nereocystis; species Nereocystis luetkeana. Next base: position 6,985,113 of record JARUPZ010000005.1, read on the forward strand.
TGATGGAGGAGCACATCTACCGTATAGGAACGTACATACACACGTTCGCGAATCTTATACGTCTACACGTAGCGTTTCGGGAATTTACCCGTGTTTTCGTCGTGTGATCTGCATCTACGACTATTCAGGGTGGGCTAATGTGATGGGGTAGCACATCCACCCTATAGGAACGTACATACCCGTTTGCGAATCTTATACGGCTACACGCGTAGCGTTTGGGAATATACCCGTATGCCAATCTTGCATGGCTACACGTAGCGCCTTCCTATAGTCGCTTATTTCTTACGTTAGGCGTCGAAGCCTCAACACGAGGTGTGGGGTAGATATATCATCTCATTTTTGTTGCTGAATAACCACATCTTCGGTTTATTTTCCCGATTTTGGGGTGATATGGTCATCGCCCTTTCTTCGTCGTACAATCTGCATTTACGACTATATCGGTAGGCTAATGTGATGGAGTAGCACGTCGACCGTATCGGAACGTGCAAATACCCGCTTGCGAATCTTATACGGCTACTCGTACACGTAGCGTTTCGGGGATATACCCGTATACGAATCTTGTTTGGCTACACGTTACGCTTTGGGAAGCTTCTTCAAGGGAATGCTTCGTACTCACTCGTATCTGCATCGTATGAGGTTGTTTTTGGATAGTTTTGGCCCACGTCTGAGCTGAGTCGTGCTCCCGACGATGCCCACCTTGCTCACACGAGTTTTCTCTCTATCAACTTACTAAGAAGATGGCGAACTACAAGCAGCGTACCGTTTCCAGCATCGACATCCCTGTATCTCTTGCCAGCTTACATATTTGCAGCTTCTTTACACAACCCACAAGAGAACGTCAGACTAAGTCTGAGATCACGCACGGTCAAGGGCAAACGTTTTTAATATACAGCTAAAACCTGACTACCCGCGCCTTCTGGTGATGCCCTCTATCCCTCCCTCCCCCCTCCCTCCCTCCCTCCCTCCCTCCCTCCCTCCTTCCCTCCCTCCCTCCCTCTCCCCCCCCCTCTTCCCTCCCTCCCTTCGTTCACTCGCTTAATACGTGATACCTGGTTCTCTACTTCTACTTCGGCCTCATGGCAACCCTGGCCTCGGGGTACTCCTCCCCGTGCTCGAGCCAACCCCTTGCATGAGCTCGTCGACTATGCGACTATGCTAGCACATGTTTGCTCAAACCACGTACACGCGAGGTTGCTGTGCGGGAACGAGGTATGCTTAACGCGGCCGGAAGAAGACACAGAGCAAAAGGGAACCGGTATTATATCATACGAGGGAAGAAAAAATGTCACTCAGCAAATTAGTTTTCGCTGGACAGGGAAGGGGGGGGGGGGGGGGGGGGGGGAGTGGCGTATACTCATTTGTTGCTTGCCTCAGCCATTTTATCATTGACCACGCATCCCTTTCGAGACGCGCTAGACAGGCGGGGCTTAATCTAAAACCCAGGTGAACAGATAGATCCAAAAACACGTTTTGTTTTCCTCATCCCGTGTTGTGATCGCAACGCTCCGGCTGGTCTTCCATCCTGTCTGAGCTCTGGAGGTGTGGTGTTTCCTTTCCTCTTTTTTCACGGACGCCCTCGCACAGAGGGTTGAATTATTCTCGACCGAAAGCAGGAAGCAGAAAAAAGAGCTCGAACCAGTACTGGTACTGGTGATGTGGCGGGCTGCCGCATCTAACACTTTTAGTTCTGGAGACCCCAGATGTTTCAGACGGCGCCTACTTCCAATCTTTGGACTGCAGCACTTGATTGCGGTCCGCACCCTACTGTTTCGTGAGTGTTTTAATTAGTGTTCTACAGCTATTACGGTAGACCATACCAGGTACCTGGTAGTAAATAGGACCTACGGCACACACAAAACCTACGTATATATTTCGCTAGTTTTACTATTACTTTGTTTTGTTGTTGTTGTTCTCACATTAACTCACAATTCAATGCAGTCCGTGGTCGCAGGACAGGCTCCAATAACTCTGGAGTGGAAGAAATACCTCAAGTAAAAACAGTATTAACATATTCCCCCGAAATCTTGCCTGTGGTCACTGAACAGGCTGTAACTAAAATGCGTCTCGATGGGAGAAAACAAACAAGTACGAGATAGTGCGCACGGGAGTATCGTAGCAGCACGCGAGGGAAACGGTACCTGACACTAACGAGCTGTGGTATACCATCCCGCATCACCTGCAAACAAATAAGGGTCATTCTTATCGGAGAGCTTTTTTTTTCCAATTTTCGACATTTTTTTCGCGCAATTTTTCAATCTTCCATATTTTCCTGGGTTTTTTCCAAATATTGGAATGTTAACGAACTTGATATTTTTGCTTATTTCTGGAGAAAATCACGAATAGTGACAGAACGCCTCCGTATATCGATAAATATCTCCAAGTATTTCCAAACTTTGGAATTTTTGGAAAAAAAGCTTTCCGATAAGAATGAGCCCAACACCGGGAATATATCCATGGTATTATGCGTACACCCGAAAAAAAAGAGAACGAAAACAACTACGAATAGGAGTGAAAAACAAAAGAGAAGGAAGAAAGAGAAATAAAAAGAAAAGAAGATAAAAGAAGAGAAAGAAAATAAAAGAAAGAAAAACGAAGCAAACTCGCGCTCAGGGTGCAGGCCAAGTCCCGAGGACAAGCTTTTACTTTGCTGTTTGCCCGGTACGATCAACCCTATGACATGCCGAGCTGATGGGCGAACATGAGGACGTCACAAGGAGACCGGACGGAAGGCAAGCGGATAAAAGAAGGAATATATATATATATATATATATAATCTGGTACTACGATCGTACCTGGTACGAAGTATCAGTCAGGGGTATAAGGGTTGGGGTCTATAGCGTTAGCTCTACAATCGAAAAAAATAGCGTGTGGTCTGCCCTTTGAGTGCGGCAGTTCGTGGATTGTAAAAGGACGCGTCCAGATGTTCAACCAAAACCCTTTAACGTGTGTACTCCTCAACGACTAACTATGGCTCTCCTTGGCTGGGTCGTTGGCAGTGACGTCTTGTCGATCGCGGCGCAAATAAATGTTTTTCGTCATAAAATACTACCCAAGGTACATGACAAACTGTTACTACTATACCAGGGTACCAGGTAGTAGACTATTACGGGGGGGCCATAGTGAACAGGACCTATGGTACACATAAAAACCTATATGTTTAACCATGTTTACTAACAGTATTTGGTCCTGTTAACTATGGCCCCCCGTAATAGTAGTGATAGGAGCTCATGGAGGTATACTCTACCGAGAATAGTGTTGAAAAATAAATACTAGCAGCGTTCCAGCAGCACTACAGGTACGTGCTTCTACTACTACTATTACGGGGGACCAGAGTTAATAGGACCTATGGTATACATAAAAAACTATATATTTAACCATTTTTACTAACATTATTTGGTCCTATTAACTATGGTCCCCCGTAATACTACTGCTACTGACAATGTATGTTGGTAAATGTGGTATCAATCCTCAGGCGAAACCATGATAATTACAACGAGTCGGAATTTACAAATTTGCAAAACTGATTGAGCCAATTGATTGGAAAATAAGCTGACCGATCGGAGACATGAATGAGTTGGCCGTTCGTGATCGGAAAACTGAGTTGACTGATCGGAGAATGAGAGGTGTCCGATCGGAGAATTGAGTCGATCGATCGGAAAATTAAATCGTAACGTTTTGCAAATCCGAAATTTGATTTGACCAGTCGAAAATACGGAGGTGATCAATCGGCAAAATGAGACGACCAGCCCGAAAACGGCCTTTCGACCAATCGGAAAAGTGAGGGAATCAATCGGAAAATTGAGTCGAACGATAGGAGAAAATAGGTGACTAATGGTCCGAACAATGAGTTGGCCAATCGAAAACACGGAGGAGGTGACCATTCGCGAAAATGAGTTGACCAACCCAAAAATGGACTCGACCAATCGCAAAACGGAGGTGATCAATTGGGAGACGACGGATCAGTGCATAAGTTGACACATTTTCTGAAAACTGAGTTGGCCGAAGGCAGCAATGAGTGCTACCAATCAGGTCCAATCAGTTGACCGATCGTAAAAATGAGTGCACCGATCCGAAAAAAAAAAAGGTGGGCTGACCTATCCGAAAAAAACGAGCTGACCGATCAGAATACGAAGTTATCAGCAGTGGGAAAAACTGGCGAATTTTCATATCTTCTTGTAATTTCTCTTTGTCCTAAATTGATGGGACTAGAACTACCCTCTTCCTTCTGTTCCATGGCGTCTGCTCCATTTGGTGTGCCCCAAAACGTCGATTTAACGTCCTCTCTCTTGCCCCACCAAATATAGTAAGACAGACAGACAGACAGACAGACGGACAGACAGACAGACAGACAGACAGACAGACAGACAGACAGACAGACAGACAGACAGACAGGCAGACAGACAGACAGACAGACAGACAGACAGACAGACAGACAGACAGACAGACAGACAGACAGACAGACAGACAGACAGACAGACAGACAGACAGACAGACAGACAGACAGATAAGACAGACAGACAGACAGACAGACAGACAGACAAGAGACAGACAGACAGACAAGACAAGACAAGACAGACAGAAAGACAGACGAGCTTTCGTATTATGGGAAAAAAAACGAAAACGAAACAAACATGAACGTGGGCGGAAGCGAATGGGGCTCGCGGCAGCGCTGGCTTTGTTTTTTCAACAGCCATCCAACATACAATATGCTGGCACAGCAAGAAGCGGCAGTAGCAACAGCAGCAAACAACGTCTGGAAGGAACGAAGTCGAAAATCGCAGTCGCGAAATAAAAAAAAAGTAGGAAAAATAAAACAGCATCCAATTCTTGGTCCCAGTAAGCCCGCGTACATCTCGCGAAACGTGGCAATGTAAAAGCGTCGCAGCGGTTTCACCGAAGCTGGCGATTTCGTCCACCCCCTCCCCTTTCCCTCCCACTCTCCACCTTCATCCCTGCCCTCCCTGGAACACCCAACCAAGCGAATTTCACGTACTGTATGTATTCTTCGCCTCGACACGGAAACAGTCATCATCTCGAAGTATTAGAGACAAAAAAAAAAAAAAAAAACAGAAAGACCAAAAAAAAAAAAAAAACGAACCCGGATCGTACCCAGGCACGACTGATCTAGCGGGGACAGGAAAGTATTCTAGACGCCCGGCATGGCATTTGCAAGCAAAGCGGTGGCCATTTAAAAGTTCTTACCTCGCCTTTTTGTTGGCTTGTTCGTAGGCGCCAATTTCCATCAAGATGAAACATTGTACACAGAGAAACCCAACCTACCGGGATATTCATCTATATCCGAAACCGATGTCAGGGTGCCATGCCCAGATATATCACGTCACATACCAACTTGTTTTTTTTTTTTTTCTTATCTCCCAACGAATCATATTTCTCTTTCGAAATAAGAAAGCGAGAGAGAGCTGACCAATAGGAATATCGAGAGCATCTCCCCTGCCGCCCCATCCCGGTTGCTTCACTTTTATTGCATGCGAGAACCACATGCATTCCTATATATCTTGTACGTATCGACAAAATATAACACAAAAACACAAAAAACACAACAAACACAAAAGAAAAACGCAAAACACGAAAAACAAACACACCTACCCACCCACGAACACATAAAATTTTACTCACTCACTCATTGCGACACAGGCTTATTCGACCCTTTCTGAACTGCGGAAATGATCCCACACTAATTCCAAGTAGCTTATCCCCAAAAAAACATGGGGTGCAACTCTAAGAAGCTTGGACGCGGAGGCTGTGAGGCGGGCTCTCCGCGACCGTTTTTTTCTCTCCTTTTTGACATCGGCCATGTAACACACGCCGCGGCAGGATGGAGATGGTAGAGAGGTCCATCGCGGCGAGCAGGTTCAACCAAATAATGAAGGAAAAGGGGGGAAACGCGGTGAAACAAAGGAAAGGAGTCAAGATGAAAAAAAAAAAAAGTGAAAAGTCTTCACCAACCCCCCCCCCCCCCCGCCCCCCTCGCCCCCCTCCTTTCTCTTCCTCTCTTTTTTCCTCACTATTAGTACTTGAAACTTGAAACGTCTCATGTCATGCCATCCCATATGCCATGTCATGCCATGTCATGTGATGCGCACCTACCATGGTTGGCAGCCACCACCATCTCCACCACATGGGCGCGGCTGGGGAACAACATACCAACTAAAGATAGAAAGATGGGGAGAAAAAAACCATGTCCTGCTGCTGCAGCAATGCTGCTTGCTGCTCGTAGGGAGGGGGTGGGGGGGGGGGGGACAGACAAAACACAACACGCCTCACGTAAAAACCGTGGTATGATACTTGTACATCCGAAGACGACAACCCAAAAATCGGATTATCGTCTATCTTTTCCCTAGGAGGAAGTGTAAAGGCCGACCCGAGTACATCAATAATCTTCCGGGCTGGGATGAGAAGCTAGCTGCTTCTGTTTTCCCGCCTCCGCCCGTTCCACAAAAAAACGAAGCAAACCGCCGGAAACACAACTTTTCTTCTGGCGAAGGGTTGCGTAGAACCGAAAACCGATGCCGGCGAACCGCCTGCCTGCTTGTCATTCATGGCTCGTGCTGAGTTGTTGCCCTCCCCTCCCCTCCACTCCTTCCCTCTTCTGGTTTAAAAAACAGCACGAGCAATAAGCAAGCAAAACGAGCCAGCAAGCAAACAGGCAAAAGCCAGCCAGCCAGCCAGCGAAAGAAACGCGAAGAACAGACGACCCGCTTTCGGCACGAACGGGAAGCGAAACCACTAAACACAAAAAACACACACGCACCGTTATTCCCCCCCTCCTCCCTCTCTCCGGCTCTCGCGCTACTATTGTGACTCTTGCGGTTTTGAATATCGTGTCTGGGATGGGTGTACAGCAAAAAAGAAAAGAAAAGAAAAAAGTCCTCGCTTGCTTGTCCCAAAGGCATGCACGCGCAATTCATACCCTCACACCTCCGCTGAATTTTCCATCAGACACCACTTCACATCATGGTTGGGTGGTTCGTACTCAAAGCTTTCCCCACATGTATATGCACCGGATTATTTAGCCGTGCCACCCGCCCGACCCTTTCTCCCTAAGAACGGGTTGCTATAGGCCGACAGGAACGCCTCCAAACAGCCCCCCCCCCTCCCCCCAGACTCCCCTCCCTCCCTCCCGCCCTTCCTCCCACAGACCCCCCCTGTCCTCCGTGACAACACACTTACTCATACGGGTGCCCGCAGAAGCATCCGCCGCAGCAGACGCGCGTTTGATTTCGACTCGACTGAATGGGGTCAACAAACCAAGCGCAAAGTCAAGCCCTGCCCAGCTACGACCGAATGATGCGTAGCATACGACCAGCGTACCAACATCTATCGACACGCCTCATCCCCAACTCCTGCCACCCCCCTAACCCCCACTCTCGCCCCCAAAACCTCCACAACCCCTCTCTCCCGATTCTCCCCCCCCCCCCCCCCCCCCCCCCCCCCCTCCCGTCCAACTCCCTCCGCCGCTCTTTTTCGGCCTGTTTGTCTCTCTCAACGGCAGCGATAGTTTTTGCTTAAGCGTGAAAAACAGTTTTTCTTCGTCCGTGTCTCAGGCTGCCGGAGAAAAAAAATAAAATGTTGGCGGTGCCGATGGGGTTGCAAAACAAACAAAACTTGGGAGGAAGGTGGCAACAACAAAAAAAAACGAGAGGGTAAAGAAAAAAAAAAAAACGACCAGACAAAAAAAAATACGCAGGAGTAAGCAAAAAAGAGAGAAAAAAAAACGAGAATAAGAAACCATGAGACCTTCAAAAGAGCCAGGTAGTCAAAAGCAGAAGAAACGAGCCAGAAAACAAATAACCAAAAAAGTTAAAACAAAAAATGAGCGGAGGGGAGAGGGGGGCGGGGTAGATAGGGCCCACGGGGCGTTCTTCGCTTTAATTCTTCGCTGGCCTGGGCTTGTCCGGCTTGGTCTAACCTGAGCTGGCCAGGTCAGATTGTGTAAAAGTGGTTCGGTTTGGTCTGGTCTACTACCCTTAGGTCTCAATACCGCCACCCTCTCTCTTCCACCCCGGCTTCCCCGCCGGGTTCCTCGACGGCTTCAGCCACGACTTCGTACTCGACGGCTTCTCACGCGACGGTCCCCGCGACCACCGCCGGGCTCTCCTCAATATTCGCTGCTGCTACTGCCGCCGTCGTCACCTCTACTTCCGAACCCTCGTGGGAAACCTCGACCGCCGCGGGGGACTCGGCGACGACGACCGGCTCAGGCGTCGCCACGGCCACCGCCGCGCCCTCCAAGACCACCTCCTCGGGCACCACCACTACCTTGTCGATACTTTTACTCGAGACCTCCGCAACGACTTCATGACCACCATTGACGGCGGCGATGTCGACGGGTGCCGCCTCAGCCTCGACAGCGGGCGACTCCTCGACCGCTGAGGCGTCGGCGGCCGCGTCCACTCCGACGCCAGGCGCATCTCCACCCTCGTCAGCGGCGGCACCAGGGATGGTAGCGGCGGCGGCGGCGGCAGTACCGGTCGACGTCTTATCTTCAACGTTCGGCGGTGTTTCAGCCTCAGCCTCCACAGCCGGCGTCTCCGCCACGCCGACAGGAGCCTCAGCTTCAACGGCGGGAGCCGCCTCAGCAGCCGCAGCAACAACATCAGGAGCAGCAGGAGCGGCGTCTGCAGCGGGGGTGGCCTCGGATTGTACCGCAGCCGGCGCCACCTCGGCTACAACACCAGCCTCGGCCCCTGCCTCCACCTTCGGCTCCGCGCCGACTTCCCCCACCGCAACGCTAGGCGCCTCAACCTCGACATCGATAGCGCCCCCCTCTACCGCAGGCGCGGCTTCAGCTTCAACAGGGGTGGTGACGGACGTCTCAGCGCCCGCCACGGCGGGAATGCTCGCAGCAACGACGGTGTCAGTGGCGGCGGCGGGAGCTGCGGGAGCCGTAGCAGACATCTCGACCTCCGCCGCGGGCGCCTGAGCTACCGCATCGATAGGGCTAACTTCTTCGACGGCTTCCACAGCGGGCGAAACGGCGGCGACTTCCGGGGCGGCATCAACGGCGACTACCTCGTCAGCCACCGCCACGACCACGGCCGCAGGGCTCTCATCGGTGGCAGCACTGGGCGCCTCCGCCTTCGTTTCCGCTTTGGACGTCTCGGCCACAACAGCGCTGGCTTTCTCAGTGGGCGCTTCCGCAGCGCGCGCTACCTCGGTTTCAGCCTTAGGTACCTCCGGTTCAACTACCACCTCTACAGGGGAAGTCTCGGCCACAACGCTAGGCGCCTCAGGCTCCACAGCACCAGCAACAACAGCAGCGTCGGTGGCAGCGGGAACAGCAGGAGGAGCCGCCTCAACATCTGCCACCACAGCGGGAGCTTCCACCTCCGCAGCAGTGGTTTCCACCACCGCGGCAGGCGTTTCAATTTCCACTGCAACCGTCTCCACAGCAGCAGCAGCAGGAGGAGCAGCAGCAGCAGGAGGAGCAGCAGCAGGAGGAGCAGGCGCAGCCGGTTCGATCTCCTTAGAGGGCGAAACAACGCCCACATGGGCGGCAACAGGCGCCTCAATCGCGGCAATGAGCGACCCGACGGACATAGCCGCCGCAGGCAGCTCCACAAGCTTCTTCACCACAGGCGCCTCCGCGGCCTCCACGGCGACGGGCGTCTCAGAAGCCACAACAGTCGTAGGCGGCGCCTCGGACTTCACAACGGCGGCGTCGCCCGGGGGCGTGTCGGTCACAACGCTCCTTTCCCCCGCCTCCGTGACTGACTTCACCTCCGCCTCCACTGTAACTTCAGAGGGCGTCTCAGCCGCAGCGACTGCTTCGTCGGCAGCTTCCACAGCGGCAGCCGCCCCTTTGGCAGCGGCAGCAGCAGCAGTAGCAGCAGTAGTAGCGCTTGGCACCTCGACATCCCCCACAACCTTCCCCTCCTCCTCTGCACGTTCCACCTTAGGCGTGCCGGCGCCCTCGGTGGCCGCATCCACGGCGGGCACCTCTACTGCGACCGCGCCAGCTTCTGTCGCGCTAGCCGCGGCCACGGCCGGCGTCTCCAGCTCGACGGCGCTAGCCTCGGCCGCGCCAACCTCCTCAACGGTTGCCTCGGCCTCCGCAGCAGGTGCCGCTTCAACCGTCGCGGGAGGCATCTCAACGGCAGCCCTAGGGATCTCCCCGACTTCCTCGGCCACCGTGGCAGGCACCGCTTCGACGGCAGCAGGGCTGGCCGTCTCTGGCCCGAGCTCCGCCTTCACCTCCACAGGAGGCGTTTCGACAGCCGCGGGGGTAGTATCAGTAGCGGGATCCCCAGTCTCAGCGGCAGCGAGCACTTCAGCAACCTCTTCGGTAGTGGTGGTAGCGGCAGGGGTGACGACGGTAGCGGTGGCAGCAGCAACAGCAGCAGTGGCGGCCTCTACAGCCTCCTCGGCACCTCCAACAGCGTGGGCCTCAGGGTCCGCGCCGCTGGGCGCCCCTGCCCCAACGTCCACGGCAGCAGGGGTTTCGGTCGCTACAGCCGCCGCAGGCACCACCGTCGCCGCGAGAGGGTCGCGCGATTCGTCCCCGGACGCACCGGCGGCGGTGGCGGCGGCGCTAGGAGGTACCTTAGGCTTCTCCGCCGACGAAGGCGCTGCGACAGGAAGCGCGATGGGAGAACGAAAGTAGGTGTTGGTGGAGCGCGGCGGGGGCGGGGCGTGGTAGAAGAACGGAGGGGGCCGGGGGGCGGGGGCGGGGGCGGGGGCGGGAGGGGTGAGTGATCGGCCAGGGGCTCCCCCCCGCGCAGGCACAGCATCATCAACCCTTCTATGTTGTTGCTGCCGCGAAACTGGCCCGACTCCACATTCAACTGGTTTGCCCTCAAAGGCGTGGGTGTACTTTGCTGTGAAGGTGGCGGGTCGTAAATACCGCCACGAACGTGTGATCACCGTCACTACCTCGTCATCACCTCGTCATCACCGCCACTAAATCCAAAATGATTTCCCGTTGTGACTTGTGACTACTGTACAGGCTGGTTACAAAACTGAATTCCTCGCTTTCGTTTTCCCCCCCGACGGAGATTCACACCGTTTTCTCTAGTCAGACCCTTGCAGTTTAGCGCAATATCTACCATCATACATGATTTTGGGGGACGTCTTGAGCCAAATTCAAGAGAGCCACCAGTAAAACGGTCCACGAGTTTTTTCCGTGAAATATACCTTGCAAATTTAGCTGCTTAAGATCCAGCAGGAAAGGAAGGGATAGGGGCATGCAACAATCTGCAGCGCGCTTCGAGGGACAAAACTGCTTGGAAATAGAATGGTACAATCTTCGGAGGTGACCATGTTTTGGTCGGTCTTGGCTTTTGTTCTTCTGGGAAAGTTTTTGAGTGATCAACGTTGAAGCTACTGTAGTCTAATAGGCTATTGTAGTCCAATAGTCTACTGGAGGCCAATACATTTGTTTTGTGGTACTGCTTCCCTTGCTTTTCTTCCTTCGGGGAATGCTTGTTCCAAACGTGGTCAACGTTGAAGATCATGCTGCGCGTTGTCCCATGGCAAAACGCAATACTAAGAATAATAATTGTACAAGCAACAGGTAAATATATACACTGGTATGTATATGTCTCGCACCTACTGGTACGTATAAAGTTATTAAATCCGCAGCGGGTCATGCGGGCACAAATACTACTTCGAATTCGAGTGGGACATTACTAGGGGGCAACATATATATATATATATAATATATACATATATATATACATATATATACCAGGTATAGGCTTCGAAGTATATATATTTAAATATAAGATAGGGTAGTAGCTCTCTCTCTAACACCTCGCGCTGCTGGACATTTTATACATCATAAAAATGTTATGATACGAACGCGCCAGCTGTGAGTTCGGCCGATGAAGTGGTTGCCACTCAACTTTGCAAGGTAAGTGATACACACCTGGCGCGTGCGTTCTTCGTATATTTCACTGAATTAAGTAAAATACGATATTTTCTTCAAAAAAACGACCGAAATACGTAAAGCTCCACACCATAACTCAATTTTGGAAGCTTTTTTTCTTCAACGAATGGAGTAGTATGCGATATTTTGGTTGATTCGGCCGACGTAGCATTTCATCCTTGGTACTCAATTTCACAAGCCGCGTGGGAAAAGCCGTCGTTCGCTTTGTATTCGTAGTTGTCGTCAACTGTTTGCCGGGTGCGCCGGCTGCATGGCACAAAGACGCAGAATAAAATAAACGAGACGCTTTGGAGATTCTCCACCGGACGCCGCAGATCTCCGTCTTCCCCCACTCTGTCCGAAAACGTAGTAACCGTTCCGCATCCACATCAGAGTCCAGCATGACTTTATATTCCCGGCCTGAGCGAGGGTATGCAACAGCAGTAGTGGCCCCTCTATAGCGCCTATTGAGTAGTGGCGGTTGCCCCCGACGGCAGTGTATGTCGAACCACTTGGCACAGATGGACCCACCAGTGTGGCATTGTGCGCAGTAACACTGCCGATTGCCGCTATAGTGGCGGCATTGTTGGCTGCCTCATGCCGGCAGTATCATAGAGGGACCACTACTCCTACATGAAAAAAAAAAACCAACAAAATCTCACATGTAGCCGCCCCGGCATCCGCTTCTGCGGCGGGCGGCGTAGCCTCAATCCTAGCCTCCATCCTGGCCACGATGGACGACACCGAAGGCAGCTTGGGCTCCAGCACCTCCATCTCCTTCGTCTCCGCCGACGGAGCCACGAACTCCGGCTTAGCCGGAGCAGAATGGTCGAACGCCGCAATCTTAGCCTTCACGGCGGGGCCCTCAGTTCCTGTCGAAGGCGCGGCAGCGACAGCACTGTCGGAGGACGCCACAGCACTAGCAGCAGCAGCAGCAGCAGCAGCGGCAGGGGGCGGGGTAGAAGGAGGAGCGTCGCCCGCCTGCTCACACAATCCCGACCATGACGAACACGACGACGACGCGGGCGGGCAGAGGAGAGAAGAGGAGGAGGGGCAGGAGGAGGAGGAGGAGGCGGGGGTAGAGGACGCAGAAGGAAGAGGATACAGAAAGCGGGGGCGGGGGGGGAAAGAGGAGGACGTGGTACACAGGAAACGGAGGGAAGATGAGGCGGGAAACGGGAATCACAGGGTACCCAACATAGAGGACACAGAGGCCATGTAAAAAGGGACAAGGGACACGGAGGGCACAAGGCACAGGAAACAGGACACAAGGGGATACAAAACGAGTAGCGGTAGCGGGGGCGGCAGCGGCGGGGGTGGACGGTAGTGAAGGAGGGGGGGGGGAGGGGAGGGTAAGGTGGAGGGCTTCGATGTTAAAAGGAGGCCCAGCACCCGTCCGAAGCGCGCTACGAATAAGCCAATAATTGAGGACTGGTTCACGGCCGGGGGAGGTGGGAAGGGGGCTCTGCCTGTCATTCAACCCACCGAACTTCGCATTTACATACTCTCGATAAACAAGCTCATGGCCTTGTCTCTTGCTTGCGAAGCGGGTTGTCCTCCCCCTCCCCGGTAGTTATAGCGCCGGTTGGGATACCGTCTGTACATCGATTGATCTTTTGTAAATTGTTCTAACGTTTCGTTTAGCTATGTCCGATGCATTCCTTCCTTCCAAGATGTTCGAGGAGACCTGTTTGTATCGTAACCATGGACTACATTACAGCAACAGCAGCAGTAACAATACCACCGCCACCAACAACAAAAAACGCCAAAAGCACCGACATCAACAACTGCTGCAGTCCTGCCGTGTGGGTTTATATCATATCGAGATCGAGAGTTGGTAGCACCCGTCACTCCAACCCACACTTCACTACACCACACCAAATCAACACCATACCAACACCACCCCACCTCTCTCTCCTACATGTCACATGCAGCAACAAAACAGCCGCACGTACACACCCTACGCCGTACATAAAATTACGTACCTCGGCGCTAGCAGCGGTGCTCGAGGCTTCAGGTGCGGCACCAGCCGCAGCCACGCTTGACGCGGCGTCGTCGTCATCAGCAGCAGTACCAGCCGCCGCTCTCGAAGCCTCAACAGCACCAACGACATCCTCTACCCCAGCAGTCGCTGCCCCCACCCCCTCAGCCGCAGCGGCAATCTCGCCTCCTGGTGCCACTGCAACTTCACCACCACCACCACCACCACCACCCCCACCAGCGGTAGCCGCGGCAGCAGCACCAGCAGCAACCGCTTCTGCGCTGTCACCGGCGACCCCCTTCCCCCCCTCTAACGCCGACCCCTCCGCCGAAACCTCCTTCTCCGCCGTCCACTCGACCACGACAGCATCATCATCATCACCTTCATCATCACCACCACCACCACCAACAGCGGCGGCAGGCTCCACCCCCCCCTCTACCGCCACCATCGACGCCCCTACCCCCGCGGCAGCGGAAGCGGCATCCACCACCACCACCTCCGGTGTCATCGCCTCCGCCTCCATCAACGCCTCCCTCGCCTCCCTCTCAGCCTCCGCCGCTTCCGCGGCCTCGATGGCCGACTTGGGGGCAGAATCGTCGGCCGCCACTGCCGCAGCCGCAGCCGCCACTGCTGCCGCCAAAGCCGCGGCTCCCTCCCCGTCATCCCCCGTACTACCCCCCTCCGACGACGCCTCCACCGCCGCGTCCGCCCCAATGGTTGACACGGGGGCTAGTGAAGCGCCCGACGCGCCGTCGGCGGCGGTGGCGGTAGCAGCCGAGGAGCCGGCTTCAGTCTTAACGGGGGTCGCTCCTCGCTCCTGCAGAAACAAAAACGGGAGGGGAGAAGGGGAGGAGGAGAGGAGGGAAGGAGGGGAGGAGGGGAGGAGGAGGAGGAGGAGGAGGAGGAGGAGGAGGAAGAGGAGGATGGGTTTAGCGGGCGGTATGTGCGGTATAGGAGTATGTCACGGCCCTACACCTCTCAATGTATCTGGATTGCTGGCGTGTGTGAGTTGTTGTGGTGCCTTTTTGCGTCCAGTACCATGGAATGGCGTGGTCCACGTACTCTCCTGTTGCTGCGTCCATAATGTAGCATCTCTGTGTCGTGGTTCTGTGACCACAGAACTTGTACACACAGGTATCCCTCTAGGATTGAAGAATCGGCATGGACACTGGGCGTGCTGGGTATCGACGGGTAGAAAGAACGGTTTCGATGTCAAGAATACACACCGTTGGGGAGGGGAGTATTTTGCTTGCGGTTAGGATGTCAATGATACACACCGTTGATAATACACACCGTTGGGGGGAGAGTATTTTGCTTGCGTACCTCGCTTTTCTCAGGTTCCTCGTGGCCCTCTAGCCGAGAATGTAAGACACAATTGATGTTCACACTCAGAGCCCAAACGGGGATTACCTTTCCGGTCAGAGTGACATCGTATACCGGGTACATCAATAGCATGATAAACTTATCGTTACTTGGAATTAGAGGACTACAGGGGGGGGGCACATGTAGTATGAAGCAGGACCCCAAGATGGACCCAAAACACACACATGTACCTAGTATCCCCTAAAGTATGTGTACACGCCAGATTTGGTAATAGTTGCTGTCCGCCCGCAAAGGAATAATACGTGCGGGGCTGAAAGGGGAGATGTACAGCACGGTATATGCTACGTGGTACGTGTCAGGTACGTGCAGTAGTAGTAGTACGTACGTACGTACGGGTATGCTTTATTGGTATAATAGTAAAACTACCACGTGTAGAAACACACCTGGTCTACAAAGCGACGATATACCCGTAAAAAATACTGGAAGTATACTGAAAAGCTCCGGGTCCGGCACGGAGTGTGGACTGGAGGCCAACGCCGGAGGTTGGAATCTCTAATGCCCTCGCCTGGGAGTGCTGGGCATGGTTGGTGATAGGGTAGAACAAATTAACGGCTGCTTAGTAAGACAAAAAAATCGCCTTCTTCCTCATATGGTAAAACGCAAACTCGGAGTATTGATATCGTTGTGCCTTTCGGCGACAGGAACAAACACTCTGCTATTGGAGTGGGGTGTTGGAATGCTTGCAGTATATCCTGCAGCAGCGCGAAGAAGATAGAACACGCTCGAACGAATCGTCTAATCTCTCGGAAAATCAATCAAACCAATCAATCGTCAGAGCCGAGACTACGATGTCAGAGACATCAAAGGATTGGCGCGGGCCTACTATTAATATTAGCATTGCACTTGAAGCATATAATACCCATGCCGGCTTCAGAGGAAGACACACCGGCTCAAGAGGGGCCTACTATTAATAGGACTGACACATCTCTCTCTCTGTTAAATCGTCGCCCCCTCTGTGTTCGATAGTTCAACACCTCCTCACCCAGCCGCTCAAGCTGTGTCGCGATATGCGCTATGAGCTATGTATGACCTTTGAGCCCTAACGGCGATACGTACATACACCTTTAGGGCTGAAGTCTCGTTTTGGGGACAATTGGGGACAACTTACTTGAAATTCGACTTGTTTGTCCCCAAAACGGGACTGGAGTTCTAAAAGGGATAAGGGCCACATGCGTAGCCCAGGTGTCGCGTGGCCGGTAATTTGTTTTTTTTTACTGTATTTCTTCACTATCATTTCATCTTCTCCCTTCTTTTATCTCTCTCCCTTCTAATATAATATTACGGGTATTCGTAGGAGGTTTGACCCTCAACAAACTTCTGGACACGCCGTGGTCACAGGTGTCGCCCCTTCTCCCCCCCCCCCCGGTACGTGCCTTTATTTTTTGTCGCGCATAGGGTTCAGCATTCCCACTGCTCGTCGATTTTCATCGAATGTAGCTAACTCACGCTCTCGCGCTTTCCGCTTCTCATTTTTTTTATGCAAGAAAATGCCCCGAGCATGCACTCGGTGGGACTTGAACTCACGAAATTGATCTTGATAGGCACGCGGACCACCTACCAAGCCACCGGGGATACCAGGTAAATAACAGAACAATTACCCAATCTGTCTGCGGTGTCCGCCTTCGATTTCGAGGTTCGACGTCCGAGCACCAGCGAGTGTTCTACTGCTGTATATACCAGGTTACCAGGTGGCACACGGCAGGAAAAAAGAAATGCCGATCGTATCTATTGTGCCACATTCCTACTTCCTCCTGTTTGACCGCAGAGGGAAGAGGGGAGGTGTACTCAAATCTAAATAAACGAAACAACTACATACGTACGAACTTGGCACGTACGTACATATATATATACATCTACATATATATACCTGGTACTTATTTTTTTAGTTCGCGCAAAAATCCCACGCCACTCAGGGTTGGTTTGTTTTTCTTCCCGACATGGCGGAGGTGTGGTATATGTGGTGGCCTTTTCTCTCTGTTTCTCGTGTGCCTCTGGGTAAGCCAGTATTACGGGGGACCCTAGTAAATAGGACCAAATCTTGTTAGTAAAAATAGCGAAATATAAAGGATTTTGAGTGTACCGTAGGTCCTATTTACTATGCCCCCCCTCTGCAGTAGTGCCGGCTGCCCCGCATACATATATAGTGCCTGCGACATCGCTTGGCACAAACATATGGGGTTATAACCCTTTTAGGACCGCAGTCCCGTTTTTGGGACAAACTGCTGGGAGTTAGTTTGGGTTTGTACCCAAAACGGGACTACTGCGGTACGTACTGAGAGGGTTATGCTATGACCTGGGTGGCAGTTTGCGGAGTGTAGTCCCGATTGCCGGTACTAGGGTGTCGGGTTTTGTGGCTGGCGCGTACCGGCATTGCGAGCAGAGGGGCCATTACAAACTGGTGTGCTTCCAAAGTGTATCATGAAAACCCTTCTGACAGGCGACCCAAAAAGCGAAGAGAAAGAATAAAAGAACTGCGAAGAAACGAGGCTGTTGAAGCTGACCCCCTGCGATACGAAAGCCGACCTTGAAAACGAGCGAAGCCTCTGTCATCCCAGGCAGGCCCGAGAACACCACTCACATTGACTTGATCATTGAGCAAGTAACGGGCGGCACGACTATTGTAGTACCGCACGATACGTACGGGTTTGAATTCGTTGTTTTTTATTTTATTTTATTTGGTCACGAGTTCAAAAACCTCAATTACAACAACAGTACATAGGGTAAAACCAACGATTGTTCCCGAGAATGTGCTTATTATGCAGTTCAACAATTGGTTTCCGCTCAACTCGTAGGAGGCCGGGGTTCACGCACAGCAGCGGCCCCTCCTCGATATCCTGTGGTCACAGGCGTCGCCCCTTCCTCCCCCGCCGAGGCTTGCTTACTTTTTGTACAGGGTGCAGCAGTTTTGTTCCTATTGCCGCTTGATTTTGACCGATTTTTTTGTTTACTTTACACCTCGCGGTCTCGCACTACTGCTGCTGTCAGCGATGGAAAAAGGCTCCAAACAAAAAAGGGTCGCTCGATTTCCTATATACTATCTGGACATACGTAATTTTTCAGTTTTTGTTTTCGTGAAAATTAACGTATTTTATTATTATTATTTCATTTATTATTATTATTATTATTATTATTATTATTACTAGGGCCGGTCTTAACGAGGGCAAAATAAACGAAAAAAAAACGAAATGAAAAAGCGGAAAACAGAGCTAAAGAGCACGTGAGTTTTATTGGTCAAATTAGAAAAATTAGAAGTAGAGATCTCGATACCTCCGTTTTCACATTTCGTTTTTTTTAAGTCCCAGAGGACTTGAAAAAAAACGAAATGGGTGCTAAATAAACGAAATATGGGATACCCAGGGTCGAAGAGGAACACAGGAGGAGCTCGAAGCGTTGGGAGGAAGTTCCGATAAAGTTTCTACGACCGGTTGGCAAGCGCACGATGGCTGAGGTAGTGCATGTGGCTGCCTCGCGGTTTGTCTGCTGACGGCGCGAGCACATACATATGGGTAGGGAATCACCATGGGGTGCCCTCGCAAGAAACCGGGGGATCAGGAAGTGGCTGTGGCGGTATATTTTTGGACATGAGTCCCACACAACATTCAAACGTCTGCTATCGAACAGCGATGGCCGATACACAAGTTCTAGAGCACTCCGTGGGGAGCGGGTTGGACCACGAGAACCGCCTGCTGCTGTGGAGGGTGCCTCACTTGTGCGAGTTGTGTCTATCCACCGTCGCTGTCGAGCGCTATCGCCGGGAACCACGTGCTGTGGCGGTTGAGTCATTCCGAAAAATTGCACCGCGTAAAACTTCGACTCGGCTTCTTATTTTTGTTTCGTTTTTTTTTTCGTTTTTTTTGCCCTCGTTAGGACTCAACCTGCTGTTTTTTGCGAAAAACGAAAGTCTGTTCGTTTTATTTCGTTTTTTTTTTTCGTTTTTTTTGCCCTCGTTAAGACCGGCCCTTATTGTTATTATTATTGTTTTTATTATTATTATCATTATGATTATTATGATGATTATTATTATATCCCTTGCCATCCGACAATGTGCAGCATGATCTTCAACATTGATCACTCATAACTTTCCCGAAAAAAGAAGACCTCGGAAACAAATTATTATTATTAGTATTATTATTGTTATTATTATTATTATTATTATGATCATTTCTCTTGCCATCCGACAATGTGCAGCATGATCTTCAACATTGATCACTCATAACTTTCCTGAAAGAAGAAGACCTCGGAAACAAAAGGAAACCCATGCACCAAGTCTATTACCTCCCTTCTGTGCCAACTTTAGGTTTGCCTACTCCATTTGCTGTCCTTATTATTATTATTATTATTATTATTATTATTTCGTTTTGCCTTCCGACTATGCGAGGGGCATTATTCGTTCAGAATGAAAAAATCTCGCACAAATTCGTCGAATACGATTAATGCCGTCATTATCGCCCCATCAGTTGTTACTTTTATTTTGACTATTAAGATTAATGTTATCATCAGTATCATCATTATCGCCCATATTATTATTGGGATATTATGTTTATGGAGTTTGCCATCCGACAGCCTCAACGTTGACCACTCATAGACATCCCCCGAAAGAAGAAGACCAAAAGGAGAATAAAAGCAAAACGAAAAGGAAAACTGCTGACCTACAGCACGTAGAGTGTTGGACTTCAACAACATATTCCTATTGGCCAACATACAGCAGTGTAAGCCCACGACTAAGGAAGCGCCCAATAAGAACATAAATGCTCGCTTTATTGGAGAACGCTACGTAAGAACATTGGGTTCAGAAAAACCTCTCCGTGCTGAACTCTACACAAAACCAAAAGTATATAGCTAGCCTATGCTCAAGGTTGTTAGAAGATGGCGCCCCAACAAGAATCTCAGGCTTGCCCAGATTAGGTGTTTCTTATTGGCGGCCCCGTACTGTACATACAGCGGTAGCTTCAACGTTGATCACTCAGAAGCATTGCCCGAGAGAAGGAGCAAACCAAGGGAACCCCAACACCACAAGGAAAAACCTATTTGGCCGAAAGTGGACTACGTGACGACAACAGCCTATTGGACTACAGTAGCTTCAACGTTGATCACTCGTAGACAATTCCCGAAAGAAAGAAGAAAACCGAGGAAAAACACAAAACCAGAAGGAAAAGCTACGTAATGCAGAAAAGTCTTACTCCCTTGGTAACGGTAAGTTCAAGTTTTACTTGCACCTTACACTTATAGTGAAAACAACGGTTTATTTACACCCCGGAACCCCTTGGAGAAAAACGCCTTCTGTAATGAATAACGAGTTTTTATACAAGATCACAGCCGAGGTTCGAAACATAGGCGCAACCGCCGGCAAGGTGACACTCACAGCACAGAGTATCTGCTACCCGATTAAGAGACTACGAGCAGTCAATCTCTATCGCGAAAAATCGAGCTCATAGTCCTTCGATTTGATACAAAAAAGAAAAGAAAAAACAGTACAAACCATTGAACGTCCACATGCACATACGTAAGAACAGAAATATTAAGGGTATGTATGTTTTTGTTCCTTACTAATTACCGGTATTTCGTTGATCCTTTTAGTACTACGGCAGTCCCGTTTGGGGCACTAAACACTTGGAAAAAGAGTGGTTTGTCCCCAAACCGGGACAGCGGCAGTACTAAAGGGATTACACGCACGCCGGCGCACCGATGTTAGATGAAAGAGTTTTTCAACACGAAGCTCCTTCGGATGAGAAGGCCGCGCCTCGGAGCGTGTCAGGTGCAAGGAAGCGCTTTCACTTTCGGCCTTGCATTGCTGTTTTTAGCGCAACAGGTAGTAGGTATTGTTGAGCTATGACGTCATCGCCGATGTGGCCAGCAGCACGAGAGCCGCGCATGAATTACCTCGCACGCAAGCACGAACCCTACGTCCTCTACTGAAGGGCCACCGCCTCGAAGAGCAAAAATGAAAGCGAACGAATTTTATTTGGCCTCTCTGTCTCTCTGGCCAGTAGGCCGGAGAGTGCGAGGTAGTACTGCTGTAGCAACAACAACTTCTTCTGAAAAAGTGTTGCTTCGAAATACTGGAAAGTAGAGAAAGAACTTCATACATACCTACCCTGGTACTGTAGTACACATAAGGACGCACGAACAGCAGTGTCGTACTACAAAGTATGATACATACTGGTGGGTGTTTTTACTATTTTTGATGTAATTTATGTCGAATATTCAGATCTGATTGATGTTAGCACCTTCCGTGATTTAAGTCGTGATCTTCCCCCTGTGGATGTGTATGGTACCCGGTACGTATGATTAGAATTAGATTAAGTGCTGCACGCGCACGCTTGTCGGATGGAAAATAGAATAATCATACTGATGAAAAAAAAAATACTGAAAATAATAATATCAGTTTTGTTTCCGAGGTTTTCTTCTTTTTTCGGGAAAGTTATGAGTGATCCACGTTGAAGATCATACTGCACATTGTCGGATGGCAAGAGAAATAATAATACCTGGTATCAATTAATCAATAAGAGATTTCTTCTTTCAGGAATGTTTTGATTGATAAACGTCGGATGGCAAGCCTAATACTAATATTAACAATCATAATAATATCATAATAATATCATAATAATAACAATAACAACAATAATCATGATCATCATAATAATAATTACTACGGGTATAATTGTAGTATGTTTTTTTAACATACTTTTACCGCAAAAGGAGCGTATAATATTGCATGAATTCTTAGCGTATACCAGGTACCAGGTATATCAGACCGCCCTCGCCACGAAGCAACAAAACATACCAGGTACGTAGCAAGGTAAAACACACCAGGTAGGTAGGTATTGACAGCTTCCTCGTTTGATTTCCCCCTTCGTCGTTTATTTCCTATTAATAACACTCGTAGTGGAAGCAAAGCCGTACGTACGTGGAGATTTGAGGTGGATTACAAGGCATACGAAATACTAGAAGAGCAGTGACAGCCAGCTACTACGGGGGACCATAGCAAATAGGACCAAATGTTGGTAAAAGTAGTTAAATATGTAGTATTTAGTGTGGACCGTAGGTCCTATTTACTGCGGTCCCCCGTAACACCAGGTACTCCGAGATGTATGTGTGGAGATAGAGATCGACTAACAACGCGGTGCTGGTACATTTGTACGTAGCCCTTTGAAAGAAACGCCAACCTGGTCAGCACCATAATAGTAGACTGAGGCTCACCTTTTTCCTGACTACTTCATGAGCTGCAACGTTAACCCTGTCTGTGGTGTCTGTGTGGCCTTATCCAGTCGCCTTCACGACTTGTCCAACTTCCCGTGCCGGCAGTAGCAGTTGATAACCTCCTATTTTGGTCAGGGCTCGCGGCTTATTGTGAGATCAACGTCGAGCATAGGGCCTTAACCCCTTTAGAACTCCAGTCCCGTTTTGGGGACAAGGCTCTCAAATTCCAAGTAATTTGTCCCAAATTGTCTCCAAAACGAGACTTGCAGTCCTAAAACGGTTAAAGGCTACTCTATGGTAGGATTTTCCTCGGCGTTCCGCGCTGAGCACAAATGTTTGGCTGCAAATTGTACATTCTCGAAAAATTAAAATTGTCGGCCTGATATGATGTCGCGTACTTTACGTAGTTTTTTAGCGTTTACGACTCGGGCCAGCTCGGAACAAAAGGTCGATACACCACACTAACTCCTTAGCACATGCATTTATTTCCGAGAAAATTTCTCAGGCAGACGGCGTTCGGGTCAGGGTTAAGGTTCAAACCCTGTGTGAACGAACGAAAGAAGTCCAGGCGTTCAAATCCCGCCGGCAGTCATTTTCCCGAGAGAAGGGGCAAAAAAAAGTGGAAGAGAAATCACGATGAAAAAAACGCGGCCAGAGGCCTCCAGAGTGGAGTGGAGTGTGCCACTGTAGTAAAAGGGCCACATAAACGTGAAACACAAGAGGAAAAAAAAAAATCAGGCGCTGATCAGGGGCTTGAACAACCCCGGATAATGTCATCGGTGGGAGGACGAATCGAGCCCAAAGGCACTTCTTTTGCTCGTTTACAAAAGGATAAACCACTGAGCTAAACTAAGCAGTCAGTGCTGGCCGTTTAGCTCAGTGCGTTATCCTTGAGTAACAAAAAAAGGACAAGTATTACGGGGGGCCATAGTTAATAGGACCAAATAGTGTTAGTATAAAAATGGTGAAGTATATAGGTTTTTATGTATACCATATGTCCTATTAACTATGGTCCCCCGTAATAGTTGGGTCAAGCACCGGTATTTCCTAAGGTCTCTTCCCAGCGCTGACCGTTTAGCTATCAGATAGTGGGTTATCCTTTATACAGACAATAAAAAAATGAAGTCCAGCGCAGGTATTTCTCAAGGCCTTTTCTCGTGTTTTGTCTTGGCAGTGCTGTACGCCGCTCGCGATCTCCACTCGGCGATATCAAGGCTACTGTTGGGCAAACGGTATACCTATGTATATATCCCCGTATCCCCCGCACGTGTTAGGAAGGCGTTGTTGCCTCTCTGGAAGTGGAGACCTCTTACCGCAGAAGACATCAGGGTGTGGCAAGAGCCATAACAATATACCTCGTATCAGTACTCCTCCACGTGCGAGCGGTCCAGGACAGCCAGAAACAACAAGCTGCATTATCACAATACCGGCGGGCCGACCCGTTCCATATTTCTGCGACATCGTACCACGTTGCCACTACTATACGTGATATATACATACCGTGAAAAAGTTTAGCCTGGAGTCGTCGGGGATACGGGTTCGAATCTCACATCTAATCGTTACGTAATGTTCGAAAAAAAAAAACGCTAGCGTCAGAGTCGCGCACCTAGTCCAAATAACTTTGGCACTTACTTCGGATATCCCGCAGGCATCGACCTACAGTCCATCCTTTCGTGAAGCCTTATATACATACACACAGCCCGAAGCACGCTCGATCGAAGAGCACACGCAGGTTGAAAATACGACTTTTTGTCGGCAATCTTGAGTTGTCTCTATTTTTTTAATATATATAAAAATACTGCCTGATTCAGGAACTCGAACGAAACCTGCTGCAGGTACCGTCGAACAATTAAGACAACGCACCCTGCCCGGGACGAATTTCAGACCCGCCTTCCTCCTAAACATGAGGGGGGGGGGGGGTTACACACGTACACACACAAATAATATGGTGGCTTTGGAAATATTCCGTCGAGAATGTTGCATGTATATATATACGCATCGCTCATCGTATTCAGTACGCCCTCTCCGTTGCCGAGAACCCCAGTTTTTAAAACCTTCCAGGGGGGGGGGGTGTTATCTTATCACCCTATTACGGGGGGCCATAGTTATTAGGACCTATGGTATACACAAAAACCTATATATTTACCTACTTTTACAGACAATATTTGGTCCTATTTACTATGGTCCCCCGTAGTAGTGTTGGTAGGCACGTACATACAGTACGACGCAACGTTATTTTATACGGGCACAAATACACTGCAATACCAAGCCCAATTAAGTCACCGGTACCAAAGAGGGCGGTGGGGGGGGGGGGGGTTGCACTCAATATCACACCAGTGCCGTAGTCGTATGCCCATAGACCCTCGCATGCCTACAATGCCGGGACGGAGCACGTCGGGTTTTCACCGACCAGGCAGACATTGCTTGCACCAACCGCCGAGCGATACGTGAGGTGTTGGGCGAGTCGCATGAAGGGTGGGCTGCATCCTACTAATAACCGCTTAGAGCGGGGGGGGGGGATACACCACCGAAGGGTAGACCAAGTAAAACATTGTCGTCGTTCTAAACGGGAGGAGGGGAGGAGTGCTGGGGCCACGGCTGGCGACTCCCAGCCGGCTCTCGCCGACTCAAACGTCAGCTACAACGAGTACATAGTCGGCTAGCGCAGCAGTAGTATACACAATCGGTTGTGATATACTACGCTATTAGGTCTATATGGCAATTATTGACTCGCGGCTCGAGCGACTGCCACCCTTGGCCACGCGAAGCACCGCCCCGGGCTGGCTGACGCTTGCGGAAACAGGGAATCAGCAGCGGCACATAATTAACAGTAGCACCCCGCCCAGTGTTCATGAGCCTCCTTGTTCGAGGAACTCCATAACCCGCCCAAAACTGTTTGTTTTTTTAAGGGCAAACAAAAGAGGCTTGCCCCGACGACGTATGATCTGATGGCCTAAGCAAATATATATATGAGGTGTTGACGAAAAATATATTTCAAGGAAAATGGGGTGAGACTCGTCCCACGGTAGGGGTTGCACGTTTTGGGCCAAAGGTTTCTGACCGGTTGAGCTCTTCAAGTGAGGAACCACCGATTAGTATTTGTTTTTTGTGGATCGTTTGTTTCAGGACGGGCGCATAGAAATGTTGGTCTAGTTGCACGAAACGAGGCTCTCGGAGGTGATGTTTGAGGCGAGATATTGAGCTGATGCGAGGAGCCTCAGAAATTTCTGCCGCACCCCTACCGTGGGATGAGTCGTGACCGGATAAGTAACTCCTCAGGTGGGGTAGCCCCCCCCGCCCGACAGCAACGTTTCAGCCGAAAAGGCGCTCGTGCCCCCATCCTGGCCTGTACATGTTTGTTTAGTTTTTTCCTTCCCGTTTATGACCTTCGCCCTCTTTTTCTCTCTGCTATCTATTACGGGGGACCATAGGAAATAGGACCAAATATTGTTGGTGAAAATAGGTAAATATACAGGTTTTTGTGTGTGCCGTAGGTCCTATTAACTATGGTCCCCCGTACTTGTCGTATAATCAGGTCCGGGATCACATAGTAGGCGCTCCTCCGCCCGCCCGCCCGCCCTCCCTCCCTCCCTCCCTCCCTCCCCGCTAGGCTATGAATCGGGACAAACGCACACAGGGGCTACGACGATACCCGAAGAAAAGTGCAAGGAGCATGCTCGACGGCACTCGCGCAGCGCGACACTCTAACGCATACTCCCTCCCTCCTTTCCGCTACACGCTCGCTCGTTCACAAAGTGGACCTACCTATAGACAGTTAAGTAGTGCTCGGTACTTCCCAGGACGTGTGAGTCGGCTTACCAATGACTTCACGGCTACTTATTATTAGTTCGGGCGGCGAAGCCAGCCAACTAACTGGCTGTTGTCGAGCCCCCCCCCCCCCCCCTCCCGACTACGGCCATGCATGGCAACGACTACAACCTCTGACCGAGGGTTCTACACCTCACGGCGCCTCGAGAGTTGTGCAAGCAATGTCTGCCTGGTCGGTGAAAAGCCGACGTTCTCCGTCCCGGCATTGTACGGGGTGCGAGTGTTCGTTCTCCGTCCAGGCATTCCTAGGGGTGCGAGGGTCTATGATCGTAAGACAGACTACGGCCATGCATGGCAGTCAGCACGCGCGCGTCAGTTTCTTACTGACCTGTCTCGTGCTATTGCTTTGTGGGGCCCACGCTGTATGGAGCCCGGCAACTGGAGCCGATGATACTTACCGGGTACTGGTAGCAATCGTTCTGTCATTCGGTTTTTCACTCTTTGCTCTGTCCGGAAACGCAACGACTGTTTGAAGAGTAATGCGAGGATCAAACGTCCTCACATTCCTGGGCAGAAATGTTACCCCGTTTCCCGATAGACCCCTCCCCCGGCGACTACAGCTGTAGCAAATGAGTACGCCCCCTCCCTCGACCGACAGAGGGTAGCCCGCGGGAGGTGCCCCCAGCCGGCCCGCCGGAGGTCCTTCCGAAGGACTCCTTGAAATCGTCGCTGGAAGCAAAATATTACGCTAAGTACTTGATGTCTAGGTGTGATACATGCAGAAGGTGTGATAAATTCGAACAAGCCTTCCTACAAACAATGAAACCCGCGTAGTCGGGTGGTTGACACCGCTGTGACTCACTTGTAAGCACCTGCTGCGCGTGTAAATATATATATATATATATACGAACTATATAGGAAGTATACGTATATGTGTGGACAGAATAGCCAACTAATAAGTAGTCGGTGATTTATCGGAACAACATACGGCCAACGCATTTTCATGTTCTGGAACACCGCTGTCTGCAGTCACTTTCACCCAGGTCATGAGCCACTAAAAAACCAATCTACGACGACTCGTACAGCAACAACAGCAGTCATACACACACCTCTGTAACTTATCCCTTCGAGTACTGCTCCGCTGTGCTTGTGCCTGAGCTCCACTCTAACTTTAAGTGTTTTGTTCCCGCCATGGCAGTGCAGTCCAACTGCACCCACACTTTTCGGGGATTCCGACAAAAAAAAAAACTGCGATATCTGGCACTTCTTTCTCTGTGTACAGTTTTTGGATCAGCCCTGCGTTTGTTTGCCTGCTTGTTTTCGGGTTCGGGGGTATGGACACACAAAAGTCTTCTGTCTGTCCTCTCTCTCTCTTCTCGTTCTCTCTCCTCTCTTTTTTCCTCTCTCGCACACTGCACAGTACGGTGTGTACGCCACGCTGGACGGAGGACCGTTCGTCGGCGAAAAACGAACAAATCATATGAGCATATATACGTACCTACTGGCAACCTTCAACGTTCGTTGCTTCTCCGTCGAAAGCGGTAAAAAATAATACTACTACGGGGGACCATAGTAAATGGGACCAAATATTGTTAGTAAGAATAGGTAAATAGATAGGTTCTGTGTGTACCGTAGGCCCTATTTACTATGACCCCCCGTAGATGTTAATTGAGGACCATACTCGTGAAAATGCGCTTCACATACGCACAGCGTACCTTTTTTTCTGTCTTTGTGTCCTGTCATCATCTCTTGCCATACATCCCTGTTACGAGTATACTAACATGGACATGCCATGAGAGGTCGTCAAAATAACCGGTAAATGCTACCAAGTATTATACTGTACAGTGTACAGAGTAGTACCAGGCATGCCATATTAATACTACACAAGAGGCTGTGCGGGCATGATACACGGCAACACTCGATCATCCGAACGTACGGGTGTCGACGGGTAGAAAGAACGGTTTAATATATATGAAGAACACACACACATATCGGAAATAATTTGATACGAGATGTCTGCAAAACGGCATGCAGCGACAGAAGTAAGTGTGTTATACCTACCATAACCGCACACCTATGCTGCTTCTGCTGTGCCCACTACAAGTGGTCTCTCCATCACGGAGGCCCGTAGTGAACGAAATAGGCCCAAAAAAACGAGCCTAAAGCACCTGCTTCGGTGCGTTCTATCTCCACATCTGCTGCGTGAATCGAAAATGTTTTGCCTGGAGACGTTCCACGTCAGAGGTTCACCCTAAAAAATTATGAGGCTCCTCACTTGAGGAGCTCCATACCTCACCCCAAAACCGACTCCAGCACAAATCAAAGTGCATCCCGATGAAAAATCCCATGGCCCGAGTATACAAAAAATGTCATTTTTCGAAACAAGATTGGCATTCCGACGATTTTGGGTGAAGGAGCCCCGTCATTCGGAAAACATTTTAGCGGAAATGTGCTACCTCCATATATCGTAGAACGCGGCCATATCTCCTGCGTTAATCGAAAAATATTTCGTCTGTTTGTTAGAAAAAACGCGGCTGATGAAACGTTTCCCCATCGATGTTACATTCGTATTCTTCAGGAATATACATCGGAAAGCCCCTCTCTCCCCGTTTTCCGGCCTATCTTTCAGGGGCCACCTTAGATATTAATAGTAACACACCACCGGTATATAACCTGAGTAGAGGTATTTTAACCAGGTATTCATTGTACCACGACGTATGGTATGGGTGTGTGCAAGCAGTGTCTGTGTTCTCTCGTTGGGAGTCTTGTGGACTCAGCGTGCGTTGTCTTCACATTGCATCGCAATTTACTAACTGTTACGACTATCAGCTATCAAACGTCCGGGGACTCCAGAAGGGGAAAGCTAAAAGAAGAGAAAAAAACGGCGATCTCAGCATCGGATCGGCAGAAACGCGCGATTGGCGGCGGCGGGGGGGGGGGAGGTGATACAAATCGGTGCCCGAGTCATCCAATCAAGGATTCGAACGGCACGCCTGGCGCAACATGACCCTCATACCCGTACCGCTCGGTGCTCGCATGTATGAGCAGAAGGTTGATCCCAGCTAAGTCATCAGTGTTTTCACCGCTATCTCGGGGTCCCAAAGATTAACAATACGTATATATACATAAAAATATCAGTAATGTATATATTAAAATCTATGTCTCGTATATAATCTCTTTCGGACTTGACGCTTGACGGAGGAAAAAGGGATTTTTGGGGCAGAAAGTGGCGTTATCACATTAGATGATAGCAACGGCCAGACCAACCAGCCTGGGCTGTTATTCTTTTACGAGATGTACCCGAACTACTAGAATCGGATATCGGACATCGGATATCGGATCGGAATCGAGTTCGACACGATACGATATGCCGATAAGCAACGAACGTATTCGATACTATTTCGACACTTGACGCATGACATATTTCGTTCAGTGTATACCTGCACATAGAAACGCGCAAATGTATGTAATACAAAGGGGATGGAGAGGACAAAACACGTTCGAATAGAAAGTATCGAAAATTCGATATGACGGAAAATGATGTACGAAATCCAACACTAACCCAGACTGCCCTACGTATTCACATGGAAGGAGATCTCCCACACGCACGGGGCACGATGCTCCGCAGGTAGTGTTAAATACTAACACTATTGGTCGACCCTAAAGTACCGGTATGCGCTAGCCAATAGCACCAACATCAACACAAAGAGCGGCAACAGGCAATACTCCTCGCACTGCCGAACCGGGTATTCCCATCTGTCTCAAGCGATCTTACAGGCATTAATAATATAATATATACTACTATCTGATATACACATATATATATATATGTCTCGGTATATATATCGGGCAGCCGGCACTACCCAACGGGCACACAATCTTTTCAGGGAAAACCGCAGTCCAATTTTGGGGCCAAATCACTGAAATTCTAAGTAGTTCGTGCCCGGAACGGGACTGCAGTGCTAAAAGGGTCCATAGGGAAGAGAACACTATTACGGGGGGACCATGGTAAATAGAACCAAGTATTGTTAGTAAAAATAGGTAAACATCGAGGTTTTTGTGTGTACCGTAGGTCCTATTTACTATGGTCCCCCGTAATACTACTGCTGTAGTTTTGCCCGTCCATCACGCTGTGCGCTCTCAGGGCTTGTCCAAACAGAATCGACAATCGAAACCAAAAATCGAAGTGAGACGATCCAAGGCGCCGATTGGTCCCTCGCCCAAACATGTTCCCCTTCGTTTTTCAGGTTCCGAGAAAACGAACGATTTAACAACCCGATGCCAAAATATAAAAATTGACGGCTGAAAATCGAAGACACGAGCAGCAGCAATTCAGCGCGTCCTACTGGTCAGCACAGCCACGTCGAAATATCACATCAGGACCGCCGTACACAGCCTCCAACCCACAGCTAGTACGACAGCACCGTCGCACAGAGCCAGCCCCCCGTAAACAGCCAGCAGGCGAACCACAACACCACCCCCGACGTTCTCGGGTCTTTGCTTCCCGGCGCTCGAGCCAAAGCGAACGTAGTTTGAGGAAAATCAGGACAATGCCCTCGAGAGCGAGGTCGGAAATTCGTTCTCAGCATAATTTCAAGTTTGATCCCGGGGCGTCAACGTTGGGCGCGCCGCCACCTCCATGGGAGGCCCAACGACGTCCCGGAATTGAATTGTCTTCACGTTTGCCTGCTTCTGTGGTGCATCTGTGACACCGAGCGCTAGATTGTCGGCTTGCGTGCACAGCTGTGAATGGCCTAAGTAGGTTGTGCTCTTCGTTGCTTTTCGCCCGGATTTCAATCTTCACT
This sequence comes from Nereocystis luetkeana, assembly GCA_031213475.1. Taxonomy (NCBI): domain Eukaryota; class Phaeophyceae; order Laminariales; family Laminariaceae; genus Nereocystis; species Nereocystis luetkeana. The sequence continues at coordinate 7,016,137 of JARUPZ010000005.1, forward strand.
TCTCGATTATGTTTGGACACGTCGTCTACAAAATTCTCGAAAACGAAAGCCTTTCGATTTTCGAGTTCGATTTTCGTTCGAGTTCGATTTTCGATTCTGTTTGGGCACGCCCTCCGCTGCCGCAAAACATTGCCATAATAAACGCAGTTGCAAGGACCATACCAACAGCCATACACGTTTAGGAATCAAGGCGTAAGCTCTAGTTAGATCTATTATATGATACCAGCAAATACAGACAAAGGTGAGACATCTCACTCGGATTTCGGCCGATTTCATTACCCTTACAAAAAATCATATGATACGTGCCGAAGGAAGAGTGTGTGGAGCAAACAAAAAAAGCGTCCACGCTGCGCTCGTCTGATACATCTTCTTCCGCTGCACATCGGCCGCAAGTAGTGTTGGATATCGAGATCGGACTTGAGTCCGTTACGATACCGATAGTAATTTGAACCAAAAAATCGATGCGATCGCGATATTTGGTACCAGGTACATACATCGGAGCTTTCGTTCAGTATGATGACTTCAAAAAAACACGGGGAGGGAAAAACATGCTCGATACACGGTCAGCATCGACACATCCCTTCAGGGTCTCCTCGTCTCCCCTCTTTTTGGCCCCCTTATCACACTATATCGGAACTTTCGATATTTCGATATATCGGAACTTTCGATACGATATAGTGACAAGTACATATTGAGATGCACCTGGTAGGAGGGAGCAAAGAAAATAATAGACCTCGTGCATACGTAGGTTTCGTTTGTTTCCGAGGATTTGTTTTTTCAGGAATGTTTTGAGTGATCAACGTTGAAGCTCATGCTGCACACATTGTCGGATGGCAAGAATAATACAGTAGTAGTACTAATATCCAACACCTACGAGTACTTCGGACACATCTCCAACCCCACCCAACAGCCCCAGGCTGCTTCATGTGGCCGATGCTGTCATTTTTATTTTTCATTTTCATTATTTTCCCTTCGAAGTGTAACCCGTTTACTGCTGCTTTGCTGCTGCTGCTGTGGGCGTTAGCAAAACTCGCACAGAGTTACGAGCGTGTACAGCAGTACCTGGTACAATTTATACCTATTAACCCCTTTAGAACCGCAGTCCCGGTTTGGGGACAAACTACTTGAAGTTTGAGTGGTTTGTCCCGAAAACGGGACTGCGGTTCTAAAAGGGTTAAATTAATACGATAAACCGAACGACCCATGCTGTACAGGTCAGAGGGCTCGGAACGCACCCATTCTCAATTTAAGAAATCCACCCTGGACCCGTTTTCCTGTTTCTTATTACTTACCAGTCTCCAGTAGATGCCCGGTCGATACTACTCAGTTGTAACCGTTTTCTACCTCGTCGGACTCGTATATCATAATATTAATATAAATAGTTAGGTTTACGTTTGTGTTGCTCTTGGGCTTTGATATTATTACGGGGGACCATAGTTAAAAGGACCAAATATTGTCAGTAAAAATGGTGAAATATATAGGTTTTTATGTCTACCATAGGTCCTATTAACTATGGTCCCCCGTAATAATAATCCTTTCCCATACGGGCACTGGACTGACTGACTGGCTTTTTGTGTCATTAATAGTACAGAGTAGTATTTTGCGATTATTAATATTACGGGGGAACATGGAAAATAGGATCAACTGTACGGACAAAAACCTACCGGCATATATTTACCTGTTTTTACTAACAATATTTGGTTCTATTTACTACGGTCCCCCGTAACAGTGCATGTTGTGTACCGCCTGCGTGGGTGTTTTTGAGCCGCCTTTCGCCTTCCACCAATGGACACTACCTGGAAGGTGCTTTGGGCTTTGGTCTGCCTGTTATTTCCCCTTTGCTATTTTTCTTTGTTATTTTTTTCCTTGGTTCTTTGTCTTACTCTGTTTACAAGCAGTGGTGTTTTTTGTTAGTTTTTTCTTTTTTCCAGCTCGTTCTTTTTCAAGTGTTGGCCACCTCGCCTGCGGGGGGGGGGCACGACATATTGTTTCTCCTAGTTTATGCTTTCGTTTTTTTTTTTTTTCTCTCTCGATTTGTCTACTTTGTTTTTGTTTTCTCTTTGATTGTTTCTTTTCGTTTCACTATTTCATAGATTGCGTATGTCGTGCCTGTCGTATCTAGTATGATGACATGGCTTTGCACTGCCCACTGCAGTGCATACTGCACACGTGGCGTAGTATCTCTGTGGCGTAGCTTTGTGACCACAGAACTTGTATCTCTCTCATGCTCTAGGATTGGATAATCGGCACGGACACTGGTTGTGCTGGATGTCGACGGGTAGAAAGAACGGTTTAATGTGAAGAACACACACACATTGACACATAGATAGGTACGATTCTGTCCGAAAATGTAAGAACTTTAGGTAAATGTAAGTACTAACCAAACCATCCTTACATTTCCGGACCGATCCGTACCCAGTACCCATGCGCAGTTTTCTTCTCCGTCTTTTTCCATACCACATCTGGTATGGGTAGTACGTACCATCTATACCGCGGATGCAGGGCACCAACAGATACCCTTAAAATCAGTACAGAATACAGAGCGGGACACTGCTGCTGCTTCATCTACTTTCCTGGACCGTACACCCGTCCTTGAAATTAAAAGGCAGACTCCAAGGGAGGGCAGGGAAGGTGTCAAGTTTTACGCCAGATCACACGTCTACATACATACCTGGAATATACCACACCAGGTACTTTTATACCAGGGTATGATATAATATATATATATTTTCATCATAACTTTTACGTTTTTAACTCGTAGGAGGTTTTACCCTCTGCGATCTTCTGGACACGCCGTGGTCACAGGTGTCATCCCTTCTCCCCCCCGGTACGTGCCTTTATATTTTGTCGCGCATAGGGTTCAGCATTCCCACTGCTCGTCGATTTGCATCGAATGTAGCTAACTCACGCTCTCGCGCTTTCCGCCAATCATTTCGTGTGCCCGAAGACGGAAGATAAATAATTACCTCTATTGCCGGTACGAAGTAATTAACCCTTTTAGAACCGCAGTCCCATATGTGGGGACAAACCACTCAAATTTCAAGTAGTTTGTCCCCAAAACGGGACTGCGGTTCTAAAGGGGTTAAACTGAAACCGAAGTCAATTTATTTAATTGTTTTGTTATACCTGTACGTAAGGCGCATCTGTCATTCTGATAGTGCAACGAGTGAGCATACATACACACATACATACATACATGCATACATACATACATACATACATACATACATACATACATACATACATATTTGCAAAAAATTGGGAGTGCAGAAGTCTAAAAAAATGCGTGCAAGAGCGCTGTCTTCGCACGTACTACTTTACTGACTGTGGGTTGTGTGCTGCTCGATGCGTACTGCTCGAACACAAAGCAGTGTTGTACCACAGCAGCAAGCAGCAGCAGCTATTAGCTGCACCAGTCAGCAAGCAGCATCGCTCACCCAAAATAAAACATGAACGAGATACTCGTACATACCAGGTACCGGTACAAGGTGCCAGCTGTCATCACAGATCAGGCTACCAAGACTATTATTACCAGATACCAGGTACGTACGTACCAGGTACAGCGCAATTATTCTTCGGCACAGAGTAGTGAGCAAAAATCAATATACTGACCAAGATATCACATACCCGGCGACTGGCGGTGGACAGCGTACCTCACCTGGTACAAGTACGAAAAAAACTCGCGAAAACTTTGCGTCGCATCGTAAAAAAACCGCAACGTCGCATAAAATAGTTTTTTTTTTATTTATTTTTCCCGTGACAGGTACGTATCATGGGTATCGTATATATACCTGCGTTCTGGTCGTTCGTACTTCAACGGCGTAGGTTCAAGTACCGCCCTCTCCTCTCTCTCTCTCTCTCTCTCTCTCTCTCTCCCTTCCTCCCGAGCGGCACGACGCCGCCGTACGGTGGAGCGCGGGGGAGAGGGGGCCCGCGGGCCTCGAGCCTCCTACGAGCGAGTAAATTACACGCCCTACGGTACGTATGTAGCTTGGTTCTGGAGGAAGAAGTAAGTCTAGAGCTGATTGTTTTGTTCGCTTCATGCCTATGACGATGCGCCCCCGACCGGGCCTCGTTGCAACCCAAAAATCAATATTACTTGTTGTGCGTCGATCCTATACATATACTCTCTTCTCATCACACAACAGGCAAGAGATAATAGGTACGAGGTACCTGGTATTCTTTATTATTACCAGCACACGTACGTACTATTAATAGGGTACAAAACCATTTTGGTTTATACTACAAACCAGTACAAAAAAAACGCCCGAGGGAAAAGTACGCGGGCAACGAGCGGGCACTGGTGCACGGCATAGGAGCTAGGAGCAGTAGTACGTGTCTTATCATGCATACAGCAGTCAGTATCATACCAGGTACCAGGTATCATGGTACTCGTACTCGTACTCGTATACTCGTGCTCGAACCTGGGTACTATTAATACTTGTTTGTACGTACTTTGTTCGAATATATATTTTAATTCGTGTGGCGAGGACTGGGCACGCAGGGTGTTGTCAACCATCAAAGATGAGCCACATCAGCTCGGGTGTGTATTGTAGCAGCTCACAGCTATACGGTCCTGCCCCCGTGCTGACCGTGCGCGGTGCCCTATGTATATTTAAGGCGCGGCGAGCGATGTTTCACGCATGATGGGCAGACTGCTGTGCTGTGCCGTTTGCTGCCTGTTACCTGGTACAATATTTGAGCTGCAGCTGCCGCTGATCTTCTTGCTTGGCTGCTGCGCAGCAGAACCCACAATTTTTTCAAACGCAATATACTGCGAGGTCAACAGCAACAACAACAACAGAAGTATTCGCCACTCGCCAGCCACAACTGCTGGCTAAATAAATCAATGCCACCCTAGAAACACCCGAGCGTGGAATGTCTACAGCCGCTGACGCTCGCTGTGCTCTCGCACGGTGAGCCGAGCTGTTCATTCGCGAGGCCCGCTTGCAGCAGCGCCTCTGATGAGAAACTCTTCTTTGAAGTAACTACATACAGCGGGAGAAGCAGCACCAGCAGCGGAATGCTTCTGGCGCATCATCTCAGCTTTTCTCCCATAAAAAACAAGAGACATTTTTTATGTTCTCTCTCAAACGCGCGCAAAATAATAACCCTGCGTGGTGTGCATCATCACAACATCATCATCACCTCCTGTTTCGCGTCCTTTTTAATCACAATGTCAGCGGCGTCGACCTCCACTGGTGCATCCCGTTCACCCACGGGCACCGCTTCCGAAGACGTATTGCACCCCATCGTTGTGTTTCTCTGGGTTTTACTGGTGCTCGGTGCTGCTGCTGCTGCTGCTGTGGTTTTTGGTGGGTGGGCACAGACAGATACAGACGTGAGGGTTTTGCGTCTCCAGTTTTATACCTGGTATATTTTACGAGCAGTTTTTTTTACCGCATCTACGTTTTTCTTGGCATTTCCTACGTACAGTATTTGTGTCTGGTGGCCTTGTTTAGCCGTTACAGAATTATTATTATTTTTAGACGAAAAATCACGATTCACGATGAAAAGATCTCCAAAAAAAGAAAAAGGAGAAACAACATAGGATGTCTTCAATACAATATTGATACACCAAAGGTACTACGTACGTACCTGGTATTAATAATGTTTTGGGACGAACTGATGGTATCGTACATGCAAATTGCCTAAACATAATAACGAATACCTGGTACCTGGTACCTGGTACAGGTACAAGTATACGTGTATACCAGGCAACAGGTGCGCAGGGCAGGGTGTGCAGAAATACGCTCCACCACAGGTGCGTGTGAAATTCGTTCGTTCGTCGGTCCCCGGTCGTGACTTTTATTTCTCCATCTATCTTTCGACGTTCGATCTTTTTTTGTATAACATCTCTCCTTGTTGCCAAAGATGTCAGGAGACATGTCAAGCAACAACAACACAAAATGTGTGCCGTCAAGGGTGTAGAACCGAGTGTTATGCTCTAAACCCTAGTAGTAGTATAGTTTGGTGTCACAGTGAATAAGGCATGCGCCAAGGCGAAGCTGCTTTTGCTGTGTCTGTGTCAAGCGATGAAAGTAAATGCTGACACCTTTATTTATTTGCTTCCTCCACTCTGTCGTCTATACGTTCCCGCGCCCCCACACCCACCCACCAGACGGGCACACAATAACTATAACTGTGCTGCTCCGCAGAGTCCAAAACGTACGAAGTATACTAGTATGTCCAAAGGCAGCACGTGCAGTGCAGAGTGCAGAGCGGGCATTTTGTTCGTTGCTGTGCCCCCCCTTTATATATATGTATAGTATATAGTATATATACGTTTGTACGAGCGAGCGTGCTATACCTGTGACCTCTGATGTGGTATACCTGTGATGGTTATATAATACTATACTTACTTACTTACTGTGTGTGGTGGATGACTAATAATAGAATGCACGCGCCGGGGGGGGGGGGGGCACAGGGATGTGAACACCTATACTATACCTGTGACCACAGGGCCTGCCCAGAAGATCGCTGAGAGTAAAGCCTCCCACAAGACAAACCCTTCAGCTAGTCCCAGACACAGGCCAATCAAATTCTGAGCATTTTTTGTCCTCGCAATGGGACTGCGGTCCTACAAGTAAGAAAAAGACAGTCACTGCGATCCTACACGAGGGGGGAAGTAAAAAGTGTGATCATTAAAAAAGAAGAAAAAAAGGGCGGTCATTGTACACTGCATGCACTGAAGCACAGCAGGGTACACAGCAGTACCTGCTACTATATACCTGGTACTGTTATTATATACTTCGAAGTAGAATCATATTAATTAATAGCGGCAGTATTATATACCAGGGTATATAGCAGTGTGCTCGAGCAGCACATTTTACGCTGTGCTAACAGAGTGCACCGCCACGATGGATGCTTGCGCAGGGTTTTGCTTTCACATCAATCTTTTTTTTTGCAGGAATGTTTGAAGTGATCACATATATATATATATATATATATATAATATATATGTAACGTTGTGAAGCTCACATGCTGCACATACATTGTGATTGCCGGATCGCGACCATAGTGATACTTACTAGTATACCGTACGAGGTACCACATACATGTGTGTGTGATTCGTACAAATATAATGACATACTATTAATACTCATTATTATACCACCACACACTCACCCTGGCCGTGAGTATGTAATCCCCGCCGGACTCTGATACGATTATACACGTGTGTCAGGAAAAAAAACTTGATATTAACTGCTGCAGCTATGCTGCTGTCGACGCTGTTCGCTGCTGCTTTGCCCAGGCATCCACCATGTGATATGGTTTGTTACATAATACGTACGGGCAATACGCCGGTGTATACAAATATGCCGAGACGACACACAGACTGCTGTACTCGTAGTAGTACCAGGTACCATATTGGGTTACTTCTCCAGTACTTTCTATTTTTTTATTACTATTAATAGGACATTTCAGCCTTTTCGCCCTTGCTGACGTTTTAATCGCACTGCGAGGAGTTATTTGAGATGTCTGGTAATAATCCTGCCGACACCCGCCCCCCCCCCATTCATCGACGGGAGGTGACTTGTCATTTATTTGAGTAATATGGCCACTCATACAACACTAAAACGCACAGCATTGTGGTTTATATGTGCTACCAGTATACTATCGACCCTCTTTGACACCCCCCCCCCCCATAACATGAGTACCCGCCCCCTCTCATCGACTAGAACTAACTGCAGCAGGAGGAGAGTAATACGCGCTGGCTGGCAAGGAACAAAATGAGACGGCAGACAAGAAGAAATGGATACGGAAATATTCGTTAATAAAACGAAGGAAGACTTTTAAGGGCGGGATGAAGCAGATAGATGTGTGAGTCGGGATAAAGGGATGCTGAGCAAACAAGCAGGAGAGGCAGACACGGGAATAGCTACCCTGAGAGCACCGAACGGTAAAATGGTTAGTGGTTCGAAGGGGAAGAGGGAAGTGGTAGTAGAGCGTCACCGTAAGCAGGCGACGCCACAGAGGACAAAAAGTTCAACGCCGAATTCGAGAAGGGAATCAACGCGTGGGCAGAGAGAGGCGAACGTACAGTAGATGCATCAGAAAGGGGAGGCAGTGGTTCAGGTGGGTCTACAGAGAGAGTTCATAAGGAGGGAAGCAGTAATGAGGTGTGGAGCAATTTGAGTAGTAGAAAGACAGCAGGGACAGACCAAATAGCGAATGGATTCATGAAGTCCGGGGGAGAAGAAATAGTTACACCATGACGGTTATGTTGTGCATAACTCGATGTGGAGGAGCGAGTGCTCACCTGAGAGGTGGAGAGAAAGGGTATAGTAGTAAACGGAGAAAAGGCTGGCCCTGGGAACTACGGAGGGATAACGCTATTGAGCACAACATTGCTGCAGTAGGCGAAATATTTCGTAATATTTTGAGAGATACTGTGATAGCAATGAATGATGGAGAAGAAAGACATCATAAGCGAAGGGCAAGCAGGTAGTCCAAACCGTAGCTGCGTGGACCACGTGCACATTTTCTTAGGGGAGATAATCTAAGGTAGGAAAGACGCGGGGCTAACATATTGTGTTTCTTTCTAGATGTGCAGAAGGCCTAGGACACATTATGGAGGAATGGGTTGTGGAAAAAGCTGTGGGAACTAGGGATCAGACGAAAGATGTGGAGAATGAGGAAAAAAAGGATGGAATGTGCGAGAAATGCCGTGATGCTGGACGGGGAAATATCGAAGTATACTATTATTTTACAGGACGTTTTACAGGGATGAACGTTATCGCCGAAGCTATCCAAGGTATATATTGACGGCTTGACAGTAACAGTCGAAACAACAAAGCAGGGAGTCACGGTGGGGGAAGATACGGTGCCGTGATTGATGTTTGTGGATGACTTCGTAGGGATATCAGAAACACCCGAAGGATTGCAGAAACAAACAGAGAAGGCGCTAGCATACACTAGGATTTTGAGGGTGACGGTGAACATCAAGAAATGCGCAGTAGTTGTATGTAACGAAGATGAGGTAAACCCGACAAATTTCAGTTGGAAGAGGGGAGAAGATGGATTGCTGATCGTAGACCAGTATACGCACCTTGGCGTAGAGATCTCAAAAGACTGCTCTTGGGATACACATCCTCGTACTCGTTTTGCAAGAGTAATCTGAACGGGTAAATAAAGCACACGTAGGCAAGATCGGTGCGATCCTAACAGACTCGCACCTTGACACTAGGAATCAGAGACGTATCCTGATTAATGTGATAGTACCAAAGCTAGACTATGCAGGGGGCGGGGGGAGTATGGGAAGGGAACGCGAAGTTCGTAAAACAGCTGGAAACAGCACACATGACAGCACCTGAAAAAATGTTAAGATGCTCAAGAACGACGAGCGGTACAGTAGGAAGAGCAGAAACGGGAATGCACCCACTTAGATAGAGACATGATGATGTTGAAACGCCAAAATGAATTAAGAAACATGCCAAAAAAGTAGTTGCCAGCCATAGTTGATGTTGCTGTAAGGGAAAAAGTCACAAAATAGCTAGCTGGATAATGGTGGGATAGCGTAGTCGCGAAACTGTGGAAGGACGTAGATAGGAGGAAATCTAGAACAGATGATGTCCGTAGCTAATTTTGAGAGGTACAAGACATAAATAAAAGAAAGGACAGAAAAAAGGGAACTACCATAATAGCGCTAAGAAACCAGGTGAAATCGGAGAAACACTTAGAGATGTGCGGGGGGTTAAACGAAGGGATGGGAACGAAAACGTATTTGCACGCCCCAATGAACTCTGCGAAAACGTTGAAACTGCGACTTCGTGTAGGCGACCCGGTCCTACCAGGAAGGATAAAGAGGGACTCGTGTACCAGTAGCCGGGAGGAGGAGGAAATAGATGCACAGGTGTGCCCGTGTGGCAAAGCAATAGAGAGTAAAACTCACAAAGTCGGAGAGTGCGAAAAGTACTAGGAGGAACGGGATGTGTTTAAGAGGAGATGAGGGAAATGGGGAGGAGTTTGGCACACTAGATAACAGCGACAAAACGATCGCTATCCTAGGAGATAGATGGTGGCCACAGGCGGCGAAACAGGAAGTGACTAAGAATAGCGAATATATATATATATGTATAATGCATGGAAACAACGCAATGAGCGACCAACTGTTGGAGGTGTTTCTCTTAGGAGTAGGAACGGTGCCCCGTCTCGAAAGTGGTGCGTGGTCAATGGTCAAATGACTAAGGCAAGCAACAAAAGAGTGCGCCCCCCGGCCCCCTCTCGCTGGGGGCGTGGCGGTAAATATTCGGCGTTTGACGTCTATCGACCCCCTTGCAGACATAATTCCAGTTCAAGGTCACTTTTTTTACCTTCCCTCGAAAGGCGTCGTAGCCTCGGCAGTTATTGGGAGGTGTGGGAGTAGGTGTTGAAGGGCCGATGGTCGATTCATGTTGCTACCGAAATTCGTGGAACCGGTGTGTGTTGTTTTCTTATTGAGCCGTTTTTTCTTCACACCTACTACATCATCAGTATATCCAGCACTCGTCCTGATTCTTCGTTCAATTTCCCCCCCGAACCTTCCGTACCCCATGGGTCATCAGGGTGGGATTGTACAGCAGTGTTATAGGATTGCCCTGGAAGGCCTATAAAATGCTCAGCATTAGGAACACGGGAAAACGTGTAGGGAGTTACTTGAAAGCCTTATTCGTATGGGGGACAGTGTTACAAGAGGCTTAGTTTGGGTTGGCGGTCGGTCAATTTTTTACCGGTATCACAACGGACTAAGACCTTAACAAATGACGTCGTAGGCAGAAACTCGAACTTGTGCGTGAAATCACTAGGATTTTCAATCCTTTTCCCCTTGGCCACTCGGGCCCGACGGTCAGGGCGAGGAAACAGACGAGTCCAACCCGTTCAGAACTTGCATCGGGGTCTTAACGATACAGCACCCCCCCCCCCCTCTCCCCCCTCGTACAAAACCCAGAAAAAACATACCACGCATTACCATGGGGATCATGTTGTCAAGCTAAAACGCACGACAACAACGTGTCGTCTGTGTACGTATACATTCACGTAAAAACAGCCTTCCATCGAAGTGACGATTTCACGCCGGACAGAGCACCATAGCAAGGTTGTCGACGCCAGGTTTTGTAACGTCAAGGAGCGCGGGGGGGGGGGGGGGCTACTCGATAGGAGATATGTGCTCGATCTCATGCATGGCCGTAATCGCATGACCATAGACCCTCGCATCCCTAGCATGTCGGGTTTTGACCGACCAGGCAGACATTGCTTGCACCAAGCGCGAAGCGCCGTGAGGCGTCCGGCGGAGCGGGGGGGGGGGCTGTCCAGCCGTGGTGTACACGCTGTTTTGCACGTTAAGCCACGTTTGACATCCAACGACATTCAGCACAGCCATATGATACATTATTAAGCTATAAGTATGTTGGGCTACTGGTAAAAGGTTGACCAATCACCTACCAACACAAGTAAGCCTCCAAACTCTGGCAAACATTCTCCCTTGGTCCTCAGAAAATTGTCTAGACTTGTATAGCTCCATACGATGAAGACCAAAGACCCCGCAGTTCAGGAGGTGGTAGAGTGCTATAAGGCTGAGTCTGGGGAGGGGATTGGGTAAAATCAGTAGCCCAACGTATTACTGTAACTATTTCACCAATGTCGTCGAAGGCGGTACATCGGTTGTTGGTCGCGAGCTCGAATCTCTCGCGTTCACCATGAATACGTTTTCTTTGAGAGGAAATGATTTTTCTCGTATCAAGAACCTGAGAAACGCTCTCCCTGGATCCCCCGAGATCGTTGAGAACTTCGGAGTAGGCGTTCGTACGGCCCCACGCGAAGACCAACGGTTCCGCTGTTTGGAAGAGGAGGCAGAGTGTTACGATTTTATAATAAACACACTCAGCCGTCAACCCCCGCACGACTGCGAGCGTCGGCGCGGCAATACCTTCTTCGCCAAAGTTTATAGCACGAGAGTAACAGGCTGTGATGCTGCCTACTTCGTGTCATAATTGTTTTTATTCCGGAGTCGTTCTTCCACTCCAGAGTTCTTGGTTGCAGGAAACCTGTCCTCTGTCCTGAGATCACGGAGTCTCGATTTTGGCCACGAGATGATGTGATAACGACAGCTACAACAACAACAACAACAACAACAACAACAACAAGTCTCCCCCCCCTGGCTGTCGAGCCTCTTATCACCTGACCCCCCCAACACGCATCACCCCCCACACACACGCGCGCACCCCGCTCCCGACCTTCCATCTCTACCACCCCCGATGTGAGCCACCTTTCCCGCTGGACCAAGCACCACGCGTGCGCAGACACACGGGGAGCGAGAATAGGCGGATGTCCGTGTCTTCATCCTATAGTGCTCCCCCCATACGAATACGGCCACATGCATGAGATCGAGTACATCTCTCCTATCGAATACCCCACTGCCCCCATAAGGCATAAAAAATAGGCGCTACCCCTTGTGTAAGGCCTAAAGTAAAGGCGCTGCCCCTGCAAGGCACAAGAAAAATAGGCGCTACCCCTACAAGGCATAAAAAAGTAGCCGCTACGCCTGTGAGGCATAAAAAATGGCGATACACCTATAAGGCAATTACCACGCGCCCCCCACTGCCCGGCACAACACGAATGAACCACACAAAGTTTCAACCTGGCCGCCTCGCGCCTTGACGTGTTAGCCAGGCACTATACCGCCGTGCGATAGGATAGTGTCTGCTCGGAGAGAAAAAATCGGAAATCGGGGGGGGGTGCTGGTGTTTCAGCGACAGGCGAATGGCCTCATCCCCCCTGCGATCGAAATCGTTCCCCAAACAAGGATGCGTGGCCAATGGCCAAAGGACTAAGGCAAACAACAAATTAGTGAGTTTCCCCCGCCCCGTTACCGAAATCTTCATATCCTGAAGGCGGCGCATCAACGTCCCGCCGTGTGTACAACTCTCCGGAGTATACAACAGACTGATACTGCTGTAGATAGTTGTGGGTGTGACTACTGAAAGTAAGTGTGACTGTGAGTGGGTGAACAGTATAGGGCTATGAGTTGACTGGACTTTGAGGCTATATTAGTTGGCTGGCAAAACGCAAGCCAACTAACTGACATACACTAGTTGTGACTATCAATGCTCGGCTGGTGCTCTTTGACTTCAGCATACATTCAAACATGTTTTCAGAAAATAAACGCCAAACGGCCTCAGGCACCGCCATCATCACCGGCACCGCCGATGGCGATGGGTTTTCGATTCACCATGAGTTGTAGTAGATCTCTCAGCTAGTTCTCTCTCTCCCTCTTCGAGCGAGCGGTCATCCGGGGAAATGAGCACTCCGTAGCAAATATGCCTTCCATGCTCAAGGAAACCTAAATAATCGGGTACTTGGCGCAACACTGCAACCAACTATAAAACCGAGCCAACTATTAATATTAGTAGTACCTTTACGTATAGCTGGCGATTTATAGTCGTCCAACTCACAATTGGTTCTAGTGAACCGCCCTATTCCTCCTTGGGGAGTATTGCGGATTTCTTTCACCTGGTTTGTACTACAGTACTCACATCACTATATATTATCGATCACGGTGCCTCTCTCTTGTTGTGCGCTACGTGGCGGCATCGTGATTGGTGGTGGGGTGGTGGCGGTGGTGGTTGTGGTGGTTGTGGTGGTGGTGGAGGTGGTGGAGGTAGTTGGCGATCTGTGGTGGTAGCCCGAGAGTGTTGATGGTGTTGTAGTGCCTTTTCGCAGCGCCTCTCTCCCTCTATATACGCTGTGACCCCCCCCCCCCCTCCTATGGTCAGACGACTACGGCCATGCATGGCATGAGTACACCGCCCTTCCCATAGAAACGAGAAAACGAACGCTATCCTTGGAGTTAGATGGTGGCCACAGGCGGCGAATCGAAACAGGAAGGGGATTATAGTAGCGAAACGTTTCTACCAGGTATGCAGTATACGGAAACAACGTAACTGTTGGAGATGTCTCCACCATTAGGAGTAAGAACGGTGTTCTGCCTCGCATTGGATGCGTGGCCAATGGTCAAATTACTTTAAAGCGAGCAACTACTAATGAGTACGCCCCCGACCACCCGCCGCCGCCCGTCGCCGCGCCACATTTTTTATTACGTATTAACCCCTTTAGTACCGCAGTTCCGATTTGGGGACAACCCAGTTTAATTCCAAGTGGTTTGCCCCCAAAACGGGACTGGGGTCCTAAAGGGGTTAAGAGTACTTGTGAATTCACTTTGATCATTGTTCAGTCATCACAGGTGTGCGATTTGTCAAGTATAGTCACGGTGCTGATGATATGGCTGCTGGCCCTATACTCGTAGAGCTTCTCCGTATATCTCCGCTGCGGAAAGCGTGTCATTGCTGCTGTAGTGCGTACCTACCAGGTACCAGTTATATGATGTAAACACGCACTAACTGTATATAGTGTTTGCTCCCTCCTTGTCGAAACGCAGGAGAACACTATCATTTGTCGTTTAGGACCGCAGCCCCGTTTTGGGGACAACCTACTTGAAATTTGACTGATTTGTCCCCAAAGCGGGACTGCGGTTCCAAACACGCGAAAGGGTGTGTGCACATACATACCTCGTGTTGTGTCCTGTACCAAGAGTTTTCTTTCAGAAAAACGTACATATTATACCATCACACCGCCACACACATCGATCGATGTGAAGTTATACCTACCAACAGACAAAACGGAAAAATGGGAACGAAACAAAAAATGGGAACGGACGGTTTTTCTTAGAAAGCAAACCAATTGTGTACAACTCCAAGAAAAAAAGTTGACAGTCCTGTGGGGCTGTACAGCAGCCTTCGAATGAGCTGTCGCTCAGGCTGGAAGTCCTCGGCATCGCCGCGGTAGCCAGCATCTAGAGAAATCACAATAGAGCCAGCGTATATCGCTTTTTGCGCCCACCCGAAGGCACGAGATGGAGCATGACCGTTCTGACGAGCTCCTCTCACAGGGCTGGCCAAGAGGTTTCGCAGGATCATTTTGGTTCTCTGATACACCACATGGTTCTGGAGATACGGCTTGGTTCTCATTTTAGGCTTCGTTCCCATTTTTCCGATTTGTCTGTTTACCAGGTACCAGGTACGAGTACCAGGTATGTATGTATCACTGAGGTTTTCGGTTGCTCGCCTCAAATCGTATAGCTATGTACGAAGAGAGCGCAGGAGGGGGGTGCATTTGACAGCGGAAAGAGCCGAAACCAAGAAGGTTCAAATTCAAAAGTTGAAAGTTTTCCACCTCGGACCTCGGACAGATCGTCGATTCCCGCTCGATGGTCTGTAGATCTTTCAGGACAGATACTCGTGTATCTCTGGCCTTTACGATCGATTAAATTAGCTCACGTTGTCGCGTTTGAGCCTCATCATCAGCGTAACCCAGGACCTTGCTTTCTGGATAACGTTGTGTGCTACAGCAGTGCACAGATCCTGCGCAGCACCTCACAACGGCAGGTTAGAATCTTGATGATCTACGACACAGATCGTGATCTGTCCGAGCGGTGAAAAGCTGCCCCAACACGTCCAAAACAATGTTCCCACACAACTAGTCCCGCAACATATTTATGAACTCCCTGTGAAAACGAACACCTTTTTTTGTCTTTTCTGGCTACAAGGAAGGCGCGGAGAACGTCAGGTGTCGCGCGGCACATGGGGAGATTCCCGCAAGGAACAAGATGACTGTCAAATATGAACTTCAGCCAATGGAGGTCGATGCAGAAGGCCCTCAAGAGAATGCTGCAGCTTCTGCAAACGGGGTGAGAGGCTAGTGCATTTTTGTGTCCGATTTTTCTTCGCAAGTCTCCTGCTGTCTGTTCTCGTTCTCGTGCGGGGCTACGAGACTCGCAGCCTCCAGTCCGGTCCGGTAGCGACGGTGTGATACGCGCAGCATTTGGCTTTACCGCTGCCCACCTCGGGTGGAGCTTCTACTGCTGCGAGGATTCCGCCTCGTCGCATGCTGCTGTACGGCCCATGACACTCACAGTTGAACGACAAACTCCACCTCTGCTTGAATTGGCGTACTGTTTGCTTGCCGATTGACGTCTGGCAAGGTTTCACAGCTCTACCAGGTAGGAGTTATTAATTAGGAGTACGAGTACGTTGGAGCGTGTACTCTTACATGGAGCCGACACGACGCTTGCTTTCTGATGTGCGGAAAGGTTACATAGCTCTACGAGTACGCTAGAGCGTTTAATCGTACATCGAGCCGACAGGGCGCAAGGCCTGGCAGAGATCTGTGACGCATCGCGCAGCTTTAGTCTACGTAGAGTATGAATAGAGGTGAACTCTCTCCCCTCCTCGTGATATACGTACGATGCTCGTCATAGCATACCTGGTAGCATTCAACAACCCGGCTGAGGGCTGACGCGCACAAAGCAACAGCAGTACAGTAGTCATTCCGCCACGACAACCTCAGCAGCATCTGGTACAGCAATATCATACTCGTAGGGTGGACCCATACCTGGTGCGTGCCGATACGTATTACATGCATGCACCATCGCCGACGTACCGGTAAAATCTTGTGCCCTAAGCAGCAGGCAGGGAGTGGCTCGCACTCTGCTGTAACCTGGGGTGCGCATCGGTCATTTCAGCTGGCCGTATGTACCCCCCGGGACAAAGCTACGTATGATACTCGTGATGCTTTAGAACCCGGGGTTTTCAGCTCTGAGTACCCTTTGGGAGATGCGCGAGCTCAGCCATGTCGGCTCCTGCATGTCAGCTCCTACAAGCCCTCTCGGGGCAAGCCGGGACCTTTTCGCTGTTTCAGCGCTCCTCGTACCATTGGGGACTGGGTCGCCCAAAATGGCTGGGACTTGTGTGGTAGGCGTTTGACTGGGGCCTGAGGCCGGGACTGGTACCTACTCCAACGACCGTTGTTGTGTTTTACCAGGTATATACGCACTGCCTGCTGCTCCACGTGAAACATCAGCGGCCGCACGTAAAATCAACGACTATGACGGGGGGCCATAGTTAATAGGACCTGTGGTATACATAAAAACCTACCAGGTACCAGGTATCTATTAACCGTTTCTACTAAGAATATTTGGTTCCATTAACTATGGTCCCCCGTAATACTATTAATACTACCAGGTATTAATACTATTAGTCAAGGGGGAACGTATCGCACCTCGGATCGGCCATCAATTCCCGCTTCACCTACAGCAGTGGCTCTTCTATACAATGCTGAAACGTACGTACATACATCTATTCCCGATCTTGTATGCTCGTGTTAACCCTTTTGGAGCTGCAGTCCCGTTTTGGGGACAAACCGCTCAAATTGCAAGTAGTTTGGCCACAAAACGGGACTGCGGTCCTAAAAGGGTCGACATCTAATGTTGCCGGGTGGGACCCGGCGCAGTCTGCAAGATGTGTTTCCCGTGGGTTGGATCTGTGCTAAAGCAGGTCCTGCACAACCTCTCACGGCGGCAGGCGAGAAACTAGATAATCTATCTGTGGATGGATAGATCATGATATTAATACTGTACCTGGTATTCGCATTGATAGCAATTAGTACCAGGTACCAAGTGTGATGCGTAAACATTGGGGGATACATGGTTTTTGGTCCCAATCTTGGGGTTCTGATTCCTATGCATCATATCACTATGCCCCTCGTTTCAGTGTCACAACTACGTAATTATCATTTTTCAGTCGCTCGCCCGAAACAGGAGCACCACCGCATAAAAACCGAATACACGGAATACCGTACCGAATGCATGCAGCACATGGATCCGAATAGGCAAGCAGCTCCCCGGAATTTGTTCACTCCAAAGGGGGTTGGAACCGCAACAATGGCAACAACGACAACAACTACTCAATACAACAACAACCAAACAACAGCAACAGCAACCACTATTAATACCACACAACAATAACAACAACAACAACAACAACAACAACAACAACAACACATTCTCTGTTCAGGCTGGAGGCGGTGGCGCGGGAGCCCCTCCTCCCCCGGGGGTGGCGGCTAGCGCGGCAACAGCAGCAGGTGCGGCGACAGCAGCAGGCACAGCGACAGCAGCAGGCGCAGCGACAGCAGCGGGCACCGCAACAGGCGCGCCGACAGCAGCGGGTGCGGCGGCAGCAGCAGGCGTAGTGACAGCAGCAGGGGCGACAGCAGCAGCAGCAGCAGCAGCAGCAGGGGCGGGAAAGGCCGGGGAGGGGGCGACGGTCCCGGCTCCGGCTCCGGCGGTGGCGTCGGCGCCGGCGGCGGTGGCAGGAGGGGGGGGGGTAGTGGTAGCAGCGGCAACGGCGGTAGAGGTGGCGGCCGCGGAAGCGGCTCCTGCGGGAGGGGAGGGGGGGGCGGCGGCGGGGGCGGCGCGGGGGGGGAGAGGCGTTCTGCTGTGGGGAAAGTCGCAAGAGCCTACGGGACTGGAGGGAGAAGATTTTTTCCTCGGAATTGTGCCCAAGTAAGCCTACCATTTTTTTGGTTTTCTTTCTTATTTTATATGTATGTACCGAGGGGGGGGGGGGGGTATTCAACGTACTGCTGTGTTTCGGCATCCAAGACTGCCCGAACGTTTTGGGGCAAAAGTATCTTGTAATATTTTTTTTTAGTTTGCACTTGATCGCTACAAACAGTAGCTGCTTCGAGAGGGTTTCGAACTGACCCCACGTTTTTTTTTCGGCATTGCACTTGGGGTTGAAAGAGTTTTTTTTTCTTTCGTTCTGCGGTTGCTATTATACGTAAAATGGCTAATATACCAGTATCATGAGTAGTTTAACCTCTTCAGAGCTGCGCCCACGTTGCGAGAAAAACTTGCTCCACGCATCGGACGGACCATCGATTTTCCGGTTCGTGATCTATTAATAGATGGATCAGGGCAGATATATATAGATAGATTGATAGATTCCTGATCTGTATGGTCTGTACGATATGTTGTTGTTGTTCTCACATTAACTCATCATCACAATGCAATGCAGTCCGTGGTCGCAGGACAGGCTCCATGACTCTGGAGTAGAAGAATATATCGGTAAAAATTAAAAACAAGCAAAGAATAATGCACATGATAGCTGAAGCACATCTACACCTCAGACACAAATACAAAGTGAGGTCCGCGCACGTACGTATCAGGTACATGCCGTACTCTGTACGAGTCGCCACAGAAACCGAGATGACTGTATGATTTACGATTAATAGTTCATGTTGCGGGGTGGGAGCGGTATCTATCTGCATGATCTGGGGCGTGTTTCCTGGGTTGGGCGATCTGTTGCTACTTTATACAGATCCTGCACAAATATCCCGTAGCGGCACGTTAGGATCTACAGCGCGTAAATGAGCTACCGTAGTAGATCATGATCTGTTCCGACTACTTGGACGTGAGAGTTGGATGTGTTTTGTAGTTATATATGTGTGATTCCTCCCTTTTACAGCTGCACACGCACGTTTCGGGGGGCAAAAGTGGTCGGAATTTTGTAGTATTTGTTTTTCGGCTGCGAGAAATACCGGGAAAGAAATACCGCACTGCCCGGACATGTAAGGATCGTATATTAAGAGTACAACCCAAACATACGGTTTCCGGGCAGATTGGCACCGGGTAAGATTCACCAGTAATATATACTGGTACCTGGTACCTGGGATGGTATACGTGCACGAGGTAAGGCATACCTGGTACCAGGTACCAGGTAAGCTGCATCAGGTAAGATTAATCTGGTAAAGATAAATCAGGTATTATTAATCAGGTAAGATAAATCAGGTAAGATACATCAGGTAAGATGAATCAGGTCAGATAAATCAGGTGGTGCGGCGAGGGAGAGATAGAGAGAGGGAAATGATGCGACGTTTTTCATACGGCAGCAGTGAGCTTGGTAGCAATAGGAGACCACTCCTGTTTGAAGATGCTTCGTTGTTTGTGTTTGTGTTGTTGTCGTTTTTATCGTAGTTGTTGTTGGTGTTTTTTTTATTCCCTGTTGTTGTAGCTGCTGGTGTTGTTGGTGTTGTTACAGTCGTCGCGATTGTTCTTGATGGTGTTTGCGGTGTTGTTCTTGTAGTAGCTGCTGTTGTTGTCGTCGATTTTTGCGCGCCTTACCCTTGACGTCTGAAGTCTCAACCACCCCCGCGGGCGCGCCCACGCGATCGGTCGGTCGGTCTGTGTCTGTTGGTCGATTGACCGAGTTCCCGAAACACCGACCGTCTGAAACCGTTGCCGATTCTGAAAATAGTTTTCTCGTTTTGTCTTTCGCCGCAGGGTTGATGCCGTGGACTTTCACGACCCGGGAGAAGAAGAAAGCGGCAAGTACGATCTGATCGAAGACCTGGTCACCGAGGAGACATACAAGTAAGGAAGTTGCCTTTGGAATCGGTCGCCGATGTTTCGATCGGACCGCTTGAAGGAGGAACAAAGGAGGGGGGGAGGGGGGGGGGGGGGTCTTCCGGCTTGGACCAGACAGTAGAAAGAGTACCGCTAGAATGTCTGACGGAAGCGGCGCGATAAGCCTGTGTTTTTCGCCCTGGGCGGTGCTAGGCATCCCTATATGTGCTGTATGTATACCCTACTAAGTAAACCCCCCCCCCCACACACACATAAACGCTCCTTCCACCCACACGCTCATCCTCCCTCCCTCCCTCCCTCCCTCACCCCCCCCCCCCCCGCCCTCCCGTCTTCACCCCCACCCTCACCTATATTCCCCCGTTCGACACACCCAACCAATCAAACACACACACACATTAAGGGTGGCGAAAGACCAGGCGCTCGAATTTTACGCGTCGGGGGATGGCCCCAGGCTGCAACGCGCGCGGGCGCGCGCGGAGCGCGCCCTTAGCAGCAGCGCCCGCCGCTCCAGGCGGGGAAGCGGGGCAATGTCTACCGCTTCGTCCGGCCGGCAGCCGTCTCGGCGTCGCTCCGCCAGCGGAGGAAACAACAGCGACGGCTGTACCCGTAGCAGCGGCGGCGGAAGCGGTGGCCGAGGTGGAAGAAGTAGTAGCAGCAGCAGCAGCAGCTGTAGCAGCACTAGCAGCGGTGGTGGCGGCGGTGACAGCAGCAACAACGACAGCAGCACCAGCACCAGCACCGAGAGCGAGAGCGATAGCGACGGCGGGGGCGAGGGTGGAGGCGGGGGCCGGGGTAGCTCTGGCGGCGGCGGCGACGCAGGCGTTTTGTTTGGAGGGGTGGCGTCTCCAGGGAGGAGGGGCGGGGGGAGGGGACGGCGCAGGCGGAGAGGCGCGGCCGGCGGGCGGAGAGGAGAGCGGGAAGAAGAAAGGTACTGGACGAAAACGCCTCCAGGGGTTTTCGCTTCGTCGTCTTCGGATTCGGATTCAGACTCGGAATTCGGCGACGCGTTCGGTACCGCCTTCGGCAATGCCCTCCGAAACGTCTCCCGCGGCTCCGAAATCAGGACCGTTTCCGGTGCCAAAATCGGGACCGTTCCCGGCGCCGGTTCTATCGGGGCCGCGCCGTCGGCCACCGACGCCACCGGTCGCTCTCCGCAAGATGAGGGCGGAGGGGGCAGTGGTGACGGGCCGGGTGACAGCGCTGGAGATGCTGGTATCGCGGCAGCGGCGTCGGCGTCGGCGGCGGTGGAGGGAACGGCGACGGTGGTAGCGGTAGCAGTGGAGGCGGCGGTAGGAGGGGTGGGGGGTGCTGCTGCAGGAAAGGCTAACGGTGCCGACGGAAGCCGGGGGGGGGGCGCCGACGCGAAGGGTGGAGAGGGTCTGCGGGCGGCCAGCAACGGTAGCAGCAGTGGCGGTATCTGTATCGGTGACGTTGGTAACGGCGACCTTGACGGTGACGGTGTCCGTGACGGTGGTAGTAAAGGTAAAGGTAAAGGTAGAGGTGACGGCGACGACGGCAAGAGTGACGGTGTTGGTAACGGTGTCGGTAACGGCGCGGCAGAGGACGCTGCGGCCGCGGGTAAGGACCGGGTCAAGGGGGGGAGGAAGGGAGAGGAAGGGACGAGAGCAAACGGAGCGGCCAGGAAAGGCGGTGGCGGTGACAGTGATGAGGGCGGTGATGCCGGAGGTGGGGGGGGGGGTAGCGACGGCAGAAACGACCGAGTTGAGGATAAAGGCGGAAGGGCCGTGGAAAGCGAGGACGACGACGATGATGACGGGGGCGAAGAGGAGGATGAGTTCGAGCAGGAGCGGGGCGGGGGCGGGGGCGGGGGGGGGGGGGGCGGTGGCGCAGCTAGGCTTGAGGGCGGAGTTCATGCCCGTGTCCCAGGGAGAGTGGGAGGCGGCGGTGTGCTTGGGAGACTCTAGCTCCAGTGACGGCGGTGGCGGCGGCGGCGGCGGCGGTGGTGTTGGGGTCGGCGGCCGCTCCATTCGACGGTGAGGGGGTATATAGTTTTTTTTTTTCACGCGATATTTGTGTGTTTTTGTCCCCCGTATACGACTACGGCCATGCATGATATCGAGGAACCCCCCCCCCCCCCCTCTTCCCTCCGCCCGCCCCGCAGGGGGGAGGTGTGTCACTCGGGTGTTGGCCGCGCGTGTTAGGTTATCCCTTCCACAACCGTAAACGTTTCAAGTCTGGTTCCGGGTGGGCTGTCCCTCTAATGTGCCGGGGCTATGACAACAGCAAGTTTTTGTCGTTGTGGTGGTGGTGATGGTGGTGGTATTGCTGATATTGGTGGCGGTGTAGGTGTTGGTGTTGGTGTTGGTGTTGGTGGTGGTCTCGTCCGCGTTTTGATTTATTTTCATGTTTTCGTTTTCGATCTCGTTACAATTTCTTGTTTTCCTCTTTTTTCTCGTTTTTGCTGCTTTTGGTTTTTGTTTCGTCTTCGTGTTTTCGCTTTGCCGTTTTTCGCCTTTTTTTTTCGTTTATATCAATAGTTTCCTTTTTCACTTTTCTTCTCTTTTTCTCCCCTCTCCCCTTTCCCTCCTTCCTCCTCCCCTTCTCCCTTCGCCCGTCACCCTTGCTCCCGTCTTCTTTCCCCTTTTTCCTATTTTCCGTGTCTCGTTTTTGTTTTCGTTTTCGATTTTTATTTATTTTTTGATCCAGCAAGGGGAAAGACGGCAGTTCGGCCAAGCCGAGGTCGCCCTCCTTGGCGTCGGTGATGTCAATCTCGGCAGACGAAGATGAGGCTGGGCGTGGTGGCAGGGGAGAGGGGACGAAGGGAAAGGGGGTAAAGCACCCCGACAGGAAGGAAGGGGCCAAGGAAAAGCCCCCCCCGCGAGAAACGCCGGGTGGGATTGATGGCGGCGCTAGCGGCGGCGGCGGCGGTGGGGGCGGCGCGGAAGTGAGAACTGCTGTCGTTGTGCGTTTTGCCGGCTTTCGTGCGACGGCTCCCGGCCCCTTCCTGACTCCCCCCCGCCTCGCGTATTTTTTCTCGTTTCTCACCATTTGCTCGAAGTTCGCTGGATTTTAGTTTTTCCACTCGACGACCGTGCCTCGGCCTGGTCTTGCTCGGTCCACTCCTGCCCAACCCAGCCTAGCCTGGCCTCTCACTGCCTTACCTAGCCTGGCCCGGCCTGGCCTTTCTTTCTGTCCCTTTATGGCCGATCGTCTCGTTTATCCTTGCCAACGTTTGGTTGCCACTACCCCGTCCCCAACCTCACCGCCACCCCCCACCCCGCTGGTTCCGCTGCCCCCCTACCGTCGCCTGGCTTGTGGTCCTTGGAAAACGCGTGGCGACTTTCCCGGGGTTTTTTCGCCGAAAACGCACCTGGGCTCTCTGGACGCCTGCATCGTGGTCGACGACGATGACGACGATCGTCGCCACCATTGGCAGAAAAAGTCCGCGGGATCCAGAAAGGTGGGCAAAAAGGGGGGGAAGCGTAACGGTTTACGACTACGGAAACGGTAACGGTAACGGTAACGGTAACGGCAACAGTTACGGTAGCGGAAACGTTAACGGTAACGAGAACGGTAGCGGTAACGGTAGCAGTTACGGTAACGGTTACGGTATCGCGAACGTTAACGGGAACGGGAACGAGAACGGTAACGGTATCAGTAGCAGTAACGGTAACGGCAACAGCTGCGGGCGGTAACGGGAACGTTAACGGGAACGAGAACGGGAACGGGAACGGTAACAGTAACAATAGTAGTTATGGTAACGGAAATGGTGACGGGAGCGGTAGCGGTAACCGTTATGTTGACGGGAACGAGAACGGTAACGGTAGCAGTAACGGTAACAGTAGCAGTTACGGTAACGGAAATGGTGACGGGAGCGGTAACGGTAACAGTTACGGTGACGGGAGCGTTAACGGGAACGAGAACGATAACGGTAACAGTATCGGTTACGGTAACGGTGACGGGAGCGGTAGAGGTTACGGTTGCGGTTACGGTTGATGCATGCTATCGTGAGGGTATACGTATAGCACGTCGTTTCTCTGAGGCTCCTCCTCACTCACTGGAGGGGCCCCTGTACCCATCCCAAAAACTGACTTCGACAAAAAATGAAAGGACAACCCGGTGAGCAGCCCGATGGCCTATGAAAAAGGACATATCGAAAAATTGTGTAAAAGCCAGAAACGGTATTCCAATTTTATTGGGCAGTTCCTCAGTTCCTCAGTTGAGGAACCCGTTGGTCAGATTTGTTTTCGGCCAAAGTGTACTATACACTATACGTACCCCTGTTGTAGCACACGTCTGTTACGGCTTAGGTTACGGTGGCGGTAACTGTATCGGTAACGGTAACCGTAACGGTAACAGTACAAGTGTCGGAGACGGTAACGGTTACGGTGTCGGTAGGGGTAACGGTATCGGTAATGGTAACGGTAACGGTAACGGTAACGGTAACGGTAAGAGTGTCGGTGACGGTGACGGTAGCGGTTACGGCATGGGCAGTGGTAACGGTAACGGTATCGGCAACGGCAACGGTAGCCGTAGAGGGATTGATAGCGGTAACGGCATCGGTAGCGGTAATGGTATCTGTAGCGGTAATGGCAACGGTAGCGGCAGTTGGCAACGGCAATGGTGACGGTAACTGTCAGCGGTAATGGTGACGGTAACTGGTAGTGGTAACGGTAACGGTGTATAACGGCGCATGCGGTGTGGTGGTACCGTTGCGGCTACACGGTGTCGCTGATGTTTTTGGCGTAAACGGGACAGCAACCAACCCCTCTCGATCGGCTGCACCCAGCGTTTTGGGAACAACCTACGTGGAATTAGACTGGGACGTTTTCTCTCATGCGTCACACATGAACGTCTGGGACTTGAGAGGGGAGCAGAGTCGAAGCGGTAGACGGCTCCGCAAAGCGAATGAAGGCTTTCAAAGCTCATTTGTTTTCCCTTTAATTCCCCGCCCAATCGCGAGGTGCAAGCAATGTCTGCCTGGTCGGTGGAAACGCGACGTGCTCCGTCCCAGCATTGTAGGGATGCAAGGATCTATGGTCGTACGACTACGGCCATGCATGAAATCGAGTACCCCCCCCCCCCCCCCGCCATCGCCCACCGACGTAACCACCCCCTAACCCCTATTCGCCCCCCGCGCGCAGGCCTCACTAATTTCTCCCTCCTTACGTAGACCGTCCGGCTAACCAAACTGGGCGTCACGTCCCCCCCCCCCCCCCCCCCCCCCCCCCCCCCGCTCCTCAACCCCTCCCCCTCCCTCCCCACCGCCTCCTCTTTGTCCCTCGACTTTTCTGCCGACAGCACGGAACCCCGGCGTCGTCAACAGCAGCGGCAGCGGCAGCGGCAGCAGCAGCAGCAGCGGCAACGGCAGCGGCGGCGGCCAGTGGAGGTCTTGATTCAGCCGGTGGCAAACCGGGTGCCTTTCCAGCCCAAGAGGGGGCCCAGTGGGTAGACCCCCCCTCCGTCCTCAATCCGCAGGTATGCCTTCTATTGACGCTCGTGGCGGTGGTGGTGGTGGTGGTAGTGGTGGTCGAGCGGGTTGCTTGCCTCAGCCTTTTTACCGTTGACCACACGTCCCCTTCGAGACGGAGCGCCTTTTCTACTCCTAATAGAGACACCTCGTATCATTCGGCACACGCTCGTGCTTTTTGTTTGTTGCTCGTGTAGGGTGGGCGGGTGGTGGCGGGTGGTGGTGGTTGTGGTGGTGGTTTTGGTGATGATAGTAGTAATAGTAGTATTCATAGTGGTAGTAGTAGGAGTAGTAAAAGTAGTATAGTACTAGTAGCAGCAGTAGCAGTAGTAGTAGTATTTACGGGGAACCATAGTAAATAGGACCAAATGTTGTCAGTAGAAATAGCGAAATATATGTATTTTTGTGTGTACCGTAGGTCCTATTTAAAATGGTCCCCCGTAATAGTAGTAGTAGTAATAGCAGTAGCAGTAGTAGTGGTGGTGTGTTTCGCGGCTGTTGTTGTAGTGGTCGTCGTTGTCGTTGTCGTCGTTGTTGTGTTTTGCCGTTACAATCGTCAGTCGTTTCCCCACGATGTAGAGATAGATCAGATATATCATCCTTCATCTGTAGATAGATCATCTAGATCCCCCCAACCTGCCGTTTTGATACACCACTCTGACTCAAGATATAAATACCTTTTTGGATTAAATGTTTACTGGTATATGCTGTTTGCAACGGTCTCTACGTTTCTGGTCAGCGGTATCTATTGTGTATTACCGACCAGACCGTGGAAACGCGTCCCCTACTGTAAAACACGCTGACTGTACCGTACCGGTTCCAACCCGTTAACATGAGCCATTGCACTATTACGGGGGGGACCATAGTAAATAGGACCTACGGTACACACAAAAACCTATTTTTACCTACAAGATTTTGGTCCTATTCACTATGATCCGCCGCACATACTGTACATCGTACGGTGCAGATCAGGCGTCTGTGGTGCCCGGAATTTGTTCAGGTCTTACGAGTGGGAATCGATGGTCTGTAAACCTTGACTCCATCTTCGACAGAACGGTACAAATGTAGTAAGCAGGGCTTTTAACGGGTCATGATCAGACCCGTGGGTCGGGTCAGGAACTTTTTTAGATCTCAGGGTCGGGTCGCGTCGGGTCGGGCCGAGTCGGATCGGGTCGGTTCGGCTCGGATTGGTTCGGAGCCGGGTCCCCTTTTACCCGACCCGACCCGATCCGACCCGATCCGACCCGACCCGACCCGACCCGACCCGACCCGACCCGACCCGACCCGACCCGACCCGACCCGACCCGACCCGACCCGACCCGACCCGACCCGACCCGACCCGACCCGACCGGGCCCGACCCGACCCGGCCCGACCTGACTCGATTCGCGAGGTTCGGCCCGACCCGTGAACTACTCTAAATTATCCGTGACTTTAAATCGATATCCCTAGAACCTCGACCGCCGTGAAAAAATTTGCCGGAGTGAAAGACGGGAAAGAGGAATTAGGATGTCTGCGCATCAAATTTTTGTTTGTCAAGGATTTTCCGTCGGAAAAATACTCATGATTGAAGACCGTTCGGCATGCATATATAATCGAATACGAAAACACGCTTAAATCTTTGATTCTTATGTTGGGGGAAGAAAAAAACACTTGCAACAGCGGCAGTACTTGCAAGCGGAATAGAAGCCGTGCAAAGTAACAGGACCTACCTACCTGCAGCGGCCAGCAGCAGCCGGTAGCGGCCAGCAGCAGCGGCAGTAGCAGCAGCAGCAGAAGCAGTAAGCAGCAGTAAGCACCAAGAGGCAGAAGTGCGTTATATCGTGCGCTCCTCGACACTCGCTGTGCAATCAACGCCGCCACAAAGAGAAGGTCGCCCTCCTCCTTCACTGTCCGCTTCGTCCAACAAGGGGTCGTAGCGGCGAAGACCAGGAGCGTGGCGGCAAGAGTGCACGCGCTTGCAGCAGCAGCAGCAGCCTCAAGCAGCCGTAAGCAGCCGCAAGCAGCAGCAACAGTAGCAGCAGCTCTCTTGCTTGCAGCGGTGCTTGCTTGTAGCAGCGCTTGCTTGAAGAAGCGCTTGCTTGACGCAGTGCATGATTGACGCAGCGCTTGCCCTTCAGCAGCACGCTTACTTACCGCAGCAGCAGCAGCAGCAGCAGCAGCAGCTATCTGCCGCAGCAGCAGGCAGCAGAGGCATATGCAGCAGGGGCAGCAATCCTTCTCGGTAAAATCTCGCCGGTAGCGGACAGATACGGCCCGAGGACACTCTCGGGGCAAAAGCTTGACCACTCAAAAACACCAGGAAAGGTTTCGGCGGACAGAATGCAGCGGCCGACTCCCGTATCACCCATGTATAGCTCTACTACAATATGCTTCCCAAATATGCAGAAGTTAGTCATATTTTGTGCCAGTTTGGTCGGGGTTTGTGGTTATTCGTCGGTAACCGGAGAACAGACAAGCTTATTTCGTACGTAGTTATTACGGGGGACCATAGTTAATAGGGCCTATGGTATATATAAAAAACCTATATATTTAACCATTTTTACTAACAACATTTGGTCCTATTAACTATGGTCCCCCGTAATAGTTTTTTTTTTTTTTTTTATTATCCTCCGGCGGATTGGTAAAAATAAAGCTTAAGCTCACCACACTTCCACGTTCCCAGTTTCGTGTCGTGTGTCAATTTAGCCCAGTTGGGCACGTTGACCCGACCTGACCCCCGAGAGGAGCAGGTGCGGTGGAGATAGCCACCCGGGAGAGTCATCTCTCCCGGGTAGTGTGGGACTTGCGTTTGCTCACCCACTAACAAAAACCAAGGCTATGAGGCCTTCCCGCCGGACTCGGACCAGTTACGGTCCACCCTACCCGTTGGGGCGTTGGTCTAGTATTTCTTGCTTTGCGCGGACACCCTACACTGGCAGGCTCATGAAGTATATACTCAGTATGCCGCGAACAATACGCCTGCCATAAACGGCAAAAAAAAAAATCCTTCTCGCCTCTCCTGGAGGCCACACGCGTTTTTGATTTCGTCGCCCTCGCCGTCATCTCTGCTCCTCTACTCAGCAGACGCGTAGTAGTTCGTGCGTGGACTGTCCACCATTTTTTTTGTTCTTGTTTTCTAGACTGGAGCAAGTCATTCGTACCCGTACCCGTATGCCACGCAAGGTATGGCCAACACCCGCCCCTCTGACGAACCTCAAAAACCTTTTTCTTTTTCTCCCCCTCCCCCCCCCCGCCCCCCCCCCCCCGGCAACCTCGAGAGAGTGTAAACAGACGCCAAGCGATGTACCTGTTGTGTCTTATCTGTATATTCGTCGACGGAAAATGTCGATCCTCGACGATATCCCTTCTTTTTTTTCCAAAAGCCACCATTCTGGTTCGTGTGTGCTTCCCTTGTTATGGCGCGGGGGGGGGGGGGGTGTACTCGATAGGAGAGATGTGCTCGATCTCATGCATGGCCGTAGTCGTATGACCATAGACCCTCGCATCCCTACAATGCCGGGACGGAGCATGTCGGGTTTTCACCGACCAGGCAGACATTGCTTGCACCAAGCGCGAAGCGCCGTGAGGTGTCCGGCGAGTCGCATGAAGGGTGAGCTGCATCCTACTAAGAACCTCTTTTGAGGCGGACTTGCATATGGACGACAGCTTCAATGAATTAATTTAATTTCCGGTGTAGGCATTGTTATGGCGGCGGGGGAGGGGGAACAAAAAGAAAACTGTTCGTCAATTGGTCCCTGGGGTGTGTGTTATCATCCATCTTGCGTGTTACACATGCACTGCTGATCGTTGTCAGTTGGTCGGTTGATCGTTCGGTTGATCGTTCGGTCGATATTTGTTTTTCGGTCGCTTGTTCTTTCGTTACGTTTCGGCGTTTTGTCTCGCCGCTTTTTTGCATCGTCTTCTGTGAAGCCGCCGCCGCCAATAAGGGCCACTCTCATCGGAGAGTTTTTTTCCCCCCAAATTTTCGACTTTTTTCTGCGCGCAATTTTTCAACCTCCATATTTTCCTGATTTTTTTTCCCAAATATGTGAAATTTAATGAACTTGATTTTTTTGCTGCTGGAGAGCTTCACGAATAGTGACAGAGCGCCTCCGCATGTTGATACATATCTCCAATTATTTCTAAACTTTGGAGAATATGAAAAGAAAAAACGCTCTCCGATAAGAATGAGCCTAAATACCTGGTAGGGTGCTTGTTGCGAAGAATTCGTTCGGATTGGGTTTCTTGTTTTTTGTCTGTTTCCTGCCCGGGTACCACTCTGTCCCGACAGACGTATAGGTTTTTTTTTCAGGTTCATACTGGATACAATATGTCTATATATTGAGGGACAGAGTTGTATATAGTTAGCAATTCTAACCCAAGAAAAAAAGTAGTCGCCGTAGGGGGAAAATTGGTAGAGAACACAAAAATGACGATGTTTTACCCTCCGAAGTGTCCTCAGGTTGGTTTCATTTACTCTGTGGGCTGGGTAGGAAAACGAAGCAAAAAAAAAAAACCTTCTGATTATCGCCTGTTTCTGTACACCAAAGCAGCTCCTCATGTTTTCCTTGGTATTAAAACCCTTCTAGAACCGCAGTCCCGTTCAGGGGACATAGTGCTCAAATTTCAAGTAGTTTTGTCCCCAAAACGGGACTGCGGTTCTAAAGGGGCTATCCCCCAACCAACTTGAATTTGTCGCAAACAAGCTAGAGTAAATGTCAACGCGCCCGCCCCAGGTGGACAACGGGGGGTGGGAGGCGGAGGTGCTGCTGGACGACTTCCAGAAGCTCCGGAGGCCGAGGCTCCCCGTGTACCTCGATGACCCCGACATGCTATTCGGCGCGCTCCACACGCCCCGCCCGATGCTGAAGGTGCTGCAGACCGAGGCGCAGCAGGAAAACGTGAGTGCTTCTGCGTAGGTGTGGGTGGTGGTGTTTTTTTTTTTTTTTTTTCTTGTTTGTTTGATCCTCGTTTCGTCTCGCTTTGTGGTTCGATGTTGTTGGTGGTGGTGGTGGTGTTGGTGGTGGTGATGGTGTTGGTGGTGGTGGTGGTGTTGGTGGTGGTGGTGTTGGTGGTGGTGGTGGTGGTGGTGGTGGTGGTGGTGGTGATGGTGTTGGTGGTGGTGGTGGTGGTGGTAGTGGTGTTGGTGGTGGTGGTGGTGGTGGTGGTAGTGATTATTGTGATTGACTTACTGAGTGAGTGACTGAGCTACTGACTGATTGGCTCATTGCATTTGACTTACGAGTCGATCTTGTTGGCTGGCCAATGGAAGGATTGTGTGACTGGACTGACTGGCTGCCTGATTGACTGACCGACGGATGGGTGGACTGACGGACTGACTGTCTTGGATGAACTGGTTGCTTCACTGATTGATTGGCTGACTGACTGTTGGGCGTACTGATTCGACTGACTGGACGACGGGTCGGCCGGCCGACGGATGGGTGGACTGACGGGCGGTGGATTGACTGACTGACGGATGGACTGACTGACCTGGCTGCACTGACTGGGCTCACTGATTTGACTGACTGAACAACGGTGCGACCGACGAATGGATGGGCTGACCGACGGATGGACTGCCTTGGCTGACGGATGGACTGACTGACTTCGCTGACTGACTGGGCTTGCTGATTTGACTGACTGAACAACGGACCGACCGGCGGATGGATGGGCTGGCCGACGAATGTACATAATGGCTGATGGGCGGTTGGAACGGTTTCGCCGCCGATCGGACGGACCGACTGATCAACCGACTTTCTGACGGATTGGAAAACTGACCGACGAACGGACTGACTTACTGACTAATGCCATTATTTCACCACCGACTGGACTGACATACGGGACTGGCTGGCTGACTGGTCGCCGGTCTGACTTGATCGACTAACTGACTCACCGACGAACCTGATTGGCCGACTGACTACCGACCGACCAACCAACCTACGGACGGACGGTTCAGACCCACATCCTGGAGCGGACGACTAGGCGACAGATGGCGGCCGAGAAGCAAAAGCGCCTGCAGTCTGCGGCCATGAAAACGGGCTACACCATCAACACGCTGGGGGAGGGCAAGGCCAGCCGAGCGGAGAGCCATATCAGGTAGACGGTGGTGGTGGTGTCGGTAGTAGGGGGCGGGAACGGGGGGACGGCATGGCGGCGGGGATAGTGGTAGTGGTGGTGGTGGTGATGGTGGTGGTGGTTGTGACGATCGTTGTCGTGGTGGTGTTGGCGTTGGTGTTGGTGGGGGTAGTGGTGGTGGTGGTGGTGGTGGTGGTGGTGGTGGTGGAGGTGTGCTGGTGCTGAGGGGGGTGGCCATGGCGGGAGAGGGGATAAGGGCGGGGGGGGAAGTGGAGGTGGAGACGGGGGTGGGGGCGGCGTGAACTCGAGACGTCGTGCGGAAACCGGAGTCGGAGGCATTGGGTCGGGTTTACAGTAGGGTGATGACGCAGCGATGCATCGTACAGTGTAGCCAGTGGGTCCGACCGAAGCGAGTACAAAAACAGATGTATGTTAACCGCTCCCGCTCGTCTCCCCTTGCCCCCACCACGAGTGCGTTACTCGGAGCTCTGGACTGGATGTTTTTTGCACTCTACGAGGTGAAGAAAATACTG
The DNA here is from genome assembly GCA_031213475.1 of Nereocystis luetkeana. Classification (NCBI taxonomy): domain Eukaryota; class Phaeophyceae; order Laminariales; family Laminariaceae; genus Nereocystis; species Nereocystis luetkeana. The sequence goes on from JARUPZ010000005.1 coordinate 7,048,392, forward strand.
GACCCTTCCCCCCCCCGCCGCCGCCGCTCTGGTTCGCTAGATGGCCTTTGGCGTTTCCAACTCGGAGCACACGGACGCCACTGAGTAGTTGCTCTCTCTAAGAAGTCAAAACGACTCTCTCTCTCACCGACTGCTAAACCCCCCCCCCCCCCCCCCCATTTTATATAGGATGGGTTGGCGTCGGTTGGCAACGACACTGTAAAACATGCCGCTCACTACGTGAGCTAGACAACCAGGGTACCGTTTTTTTGTTTTGTTTTTTTTGGCGGTCACCTACAGCTGGTTGTCGAGTTAGATCATTTTGCGCGAGGTAAAGAACCTTTACTTCGCACAATTGGGAATGATCGCATCACGTAGTGTTCAAGGTAAGGCACCCAAGAGGCAGGTACATAGTACTCCCATTGCTGTCTCTGGAAAGGCCTACACCGGAAATTAAATCAACTCATTGAAGCTGTCGTCCATATGCAAGTCCGCCTCAAAAGCAGTTCTTAGTAGGATGCAGCTCGCCCTTCATGCGACTCGCCAGACACCTCACGGCGCTTCGCGCTTGGTGCAAGCAATGTCTGCCTGGTCGGTGAAAACCCGACATGGTCCGTCCCGGCATTGTAGGGATGCGAGGGTCTGTGGTCTTACGACTACGGCCATGCATGAGATCGAGTACATCTCTCCTATCGAGTACACCCCCCCCCCCACCTCAATGGTCAAATGACTAAGGCAAGCAACAAATGAGTACCCCCCCCCCCCCCACCCACCTTTCCCCCTGTCCCCTGTCCCCCTTCCCCTTTCATCCCGTCCCCCCTCCACGTTGTCCCTTCCCCTCTCGCCCCACCCCTTCCCCTCCCGCTCCACCCTTCCCCCGCCCCCCGCCCGCCTCGTCCGCCTCATATTCCACCGTGTTTTGTGTCACCCTGTGCTCTCCATATAGGGCGGTGATCATCCGAGCTCCTCCCCACGCCTCTCCTGCGGAGGACAAGGTATGTATGAATAACCGAAAATGTACGTGTAGCGGTTGACGTAAGGATAGATGTAACGGTCGATGTAACGGCAACCGTTACCGTGGTCGTTTCCATAGATGGAGTGGTAGATGCAATGCTACTGTAGATAGAATACGGTAGATGTAACGGTAGATGCAATGCTACTGTAGATATAATAGGGTAGATGTAACGGTAGATGTAACGATAGATGTAACGGTAGAGGTAACGGGTTAGATTCACCGGTAGATGTAATGGTACATGTAGCGGCAGATGTAACGGCACATGTAACGGCGCATGTACCGGTAACACCGTAACCGTGGCCGCAACGAGGCGTGCTGCTACAGCAGTACGAGTGCACCCAAAAACAAAATGAGGCTTGACCTCTCACCTGACTATACCTCTTACATATCCCTCCACCCAAAAATCAGGTTTGATACGACAGGAAACTTCTATCGATACTATTACGGGGGGCCGTATCAAACAGGACCTACGGTACACACAAAAACGTATATATTTCGCTATTTTTACTAACAACGTTTGGTCCTATTTACTATCCCCCCCCCCGCTATACTACAGTTGGTACCTCCTATCGTGACGCGCATCTTCAGGTGGGTGTAACCGTACCAGATATAGCCGCCGTAACGGTAAAATCGTGCGTATTTCGCGCCGCCGCCGCCGCCGCTGCTTATGTAGAACAGGGTGTTGACGAAGAGATTTGTCGACACCAGTTTTGGCTCTGGGTTTCTTGTGGTCTGTTTCTTACACACGTGTTAATGACCCCAGGCCTGAAACCATCTACACACCAGGAAGCGGGGGTGGGACGGGAGACACGAGCGAGAGGGAGTGGGGGTAGGGGGGGTAGGGGGCGTACTCATTTGTTGCTTGCCTTTGTCATTTGACCGTTGACCACGCACCTTGTTCGAGACGAGGCACCGTTCCTACTCCTACTATTACGGGGGATCATAGTAAATAGGACCTAATATTGTTAGTAAAATAGCAAATATATACCAGGGGTTTTTGTGTTGCCGTAGGTCCTATTAAAAATAATATGGTCCCCCGTAATAGAGACTCCCCCAATATTTCGGGTGCGGGGCGGTGATCTGCCGGGTGACTCATCCCCGGGGTATGGGTTGTGCACCGTTTGGTTCCATATTTTTTGACCGGGCGAGCTCCTCTAGCAAGAAGGACACTATGATACCGCTTGTAGTCAGCAGTTTGACACTTTTGCTGTAAGATATGCGCGTATGTATGCCTGATAGTATTTTTGTTTTCGGGATAATGACGGGCGGGAAAATAGTAACAAGTGATCAGGACCCACCGAACACACAAAAAAAAAGAAAAAAAGATGTAGTCCGTTTTTTTTTTCACGAATAGGCTTGCCTGGTCCCCATCACCATCGATTGCTGTTCATGCGTTCCCTTGTAGTTGATAGCGCATAGAAAAATGTTGGTCTGGCTGCGTGAACTAAACTTCTTCGAAACCTCCATGTTTTCGGGCAATTGAGCTCCTCCTCGTGTGAGAGCAGCTCAGAGAATAAGACGCCGCGCCCTACAATAAGGTTCATGTAATAAGGCGCCGACCCACCCTACAATAAGGTTCAAACAATAAGGCGCCATCCCTGCAAGGCCCAGAGAGTAAGGTGTCATCCCTACAATAAGGCTCAGAGAGTAAGACGCCGCCCCTACAAGGCTCAGAGAATAAGACGCCACCCTCACAAGGCAGTGCTCCGCGATGCGTGCAAGGTGTGCAGTGCTCAGCCGTGTAACAGCCGCAAATGACTGACCGCAAGCTTCTGCTGTGCATCAATCGGCGTTTCTGTTTTGGACCAGGTGCTGATCGCCCCGCCCAAGTGCTGGGAAGAGATTCGCAACCTGCACCGCCCTCGAATGCCGCTCAACGTTCTCCTCCCGTCTCAGAAGTAAGTGTCCGTTGTTTTGCGTAGCTCGTTGTTTTTTCGCCGCGTATCCTTCTTATGCCGTTAGTGATGGGTACGGATTGAAAATCGAGTATGCCGTTGGAAAACACTGGAACGTGCTCGAACGAAGATAGAGATACATCGAACTATATCCGATCACCGAGTCCGATATGTATCAAACGATATTCGATACGTAATTGAGCCCGATGTATCGAACGCTCTTCGATATTCGAGTCCGATGTATCGAACGATGGTCGATAATTGGGCCCGATGTATTGAACGATATTCGATAATCCAGTCCGATGTATCAAACGATATTCGATGAATTTAGCCCGATATATCAAACGATATTCGATAATTGAGCCCGATATATCGAACGATCTTCGATATTCGAGTCCAATGTATCGAACGATATTCGATAATTGGGCCCGGATGTATTGAACAAAATTCGATAATCCATCCGATGTATCGAACGGTATTCGATAAGTTTAGCCCGATATATCAAACGATATTCGTTCGTCGAGTCCGGTGGTATCGGACGAGCACCGAATCCGATACATCAAACGATATTATAGTTTCATTGCGATGCTGTATATCGTGTCACCAGTGAAAGCCCCGTCAGCTGACTGTTTCGGCGCGTAAACGATGTATGTAGAAACGACAAAAGTTGTGGAGGGGGCGTGTTTCTTTCTCGCTTGACCTGGTCTGCTTCCCCCTCAGGAGGAGGGGAAGTCATCCGTCGGTCGGCTTTTCGTTTTCCGTCGGCGGGTGGGGGGGGAAAAAAAACAGATCGGGGAGGGCGGGGGGGGGGGGGGGAGGGCGACATGTTTGATGCCTCATACCCTCCTTTGCTGTCTCAAAGGATAGTGACCGTTAATAGCTAGTTTTGTTTTCTCCTCGTTGGAGCGCAAAGCAGAAATATGCGGAGGGGGGGGGGGGTTAGATCGGGTCCGGGGGGGGGGGGGGGGGGGTACTCATGCCATGCATGGCCGTAGTCGTAGTATGACCATAGACCTTGGGGGGGGGGGGGGGGGAGCTGTTGCCACGTAATCTCCTCCTCCTCCTCCTCTTCTTCGTCGTCCTGTTTGCGTCGGAAAATATACAGTTACATGGGGGTTGGGGGGGGGGGGGGCTTGTTACCGCATTTCTGCATGTAAGCATACTGCACATGTTCTCTTCCTAAACGTGGGTGCGGTTTTAGTGGGATCGATTAACCAGGGCTGTGTACGGGTCGGGACAAACCTCGCAAGCCTGGTTGGTAAAAAACCTGCCGTGCCTGGTCGGTAAAAAACTTCCACGTGCTCGGACCTGGCACTATGAACATACGACTACGGCCATGCATCAAAGTAACTTCGAAGTATCGCACCAGGCGAGGGAAATTTCGATCTCAAGAGCTCAGTTTTTTTTTTTTCTTTCTTGTCTGCACCCTCCCCCCCTCCTCCCCTATACCCCTTTCCCCTCTCTCTGCAACCCCCCCCCCCCCCCCCCCCCCCCCCCGCCCCTCCCCTTCCAACCCCTCCTCCCTCACCCCTTCTCTCCCCACCCTTTTCCACCTTTCCCTTGTTCTTGCCAACTCAATATTAATATGTCTCCACCGTCTGATTTTTTTTTTCGGTCTGTATACAGGTGCGTCGTCCGGCTTCCGAGAAAACAGAAGACGGCGGACGGGGGCCAGGGCGGAGGCGGGATAGGCGCCCGCATCGGCGAGGTCGTGTCCATGCCCATGCACAGGGAGAAGGTCAGGGAGGGATTGTGGTGTTGGTGCTGGTGGTAGTGGCGAGGATGGTGGGGGGTGGAGGGGGTGGTGCGGGTGGCGGGGGTGGTGGTGGTGGTGGTGGGATGTTATTACGGGGGACCATAGTAAATAGGACCAATGTTGTTACTAAAAATAGGGGAATATATAGGTTTTTGTTCATACCGTAGGTCCTATTTATTGTGCCCCCCCGTAATAGTGGTGGTGGTGGTGGTGGTGGTGGTGGTGGTGGTGGTGGTGGTGGTGATGGCGGTAGTAGGGGGGGGTGAGGTGCGTGGGTTTTGTGTCGGTCGCTGTTTGTTGTGGTGGTTTAGGGGTGATGTGTGGGGTGGCGTGTAGAAGGCGGTCGTGGGGGGTGGGGGGGGGGTGGCGTGTAGAAGGCGGTGGGAGGGGGGGGTTGGAGGTCGGGGGGGGGGGGGGGGGGGGGGGTGGACGCGTTCTATGTTAGAGGTATTAATAGCACTTTACCGCTGAAATGTTTTCTGAATGACGGGGTGACTTAGCCCCACATCGTCGGCGAATGCCGATCGTGTTTCGAAAAAATGGCATTTTTGAATGCTGGGGCCATTGGATTATTCATCGGGATGCACGTTGATTTTTGCTGAAGTCATTTTTCTGATGAGGTGCGGAGCTCCTCAACGGAGGAGCCTCAGAAAAACTAGGGTGAACCTCTATCGCACGCAGAACGTCTCTGTGGTCGGACTGTTTGTGGTGGTGGTGACTGTTGATGTGGTGATGGTGGTGGGGGGGTGAGGATGGAAGTGATGGAGGCAGTGGGTATGGAGGGGCGGGAGTGGGGGTGGGGCCGGGGATCGGGGTAGGGTTTGGGATGGAATTGGGGTGGGGGTGATCGTGGTTGGTGTTTTGATGCTGTGCCCGGTACCCCTTGCAGTTTCTCCGTTTTATTCTTTCGCGTTTCCCT